>PVKV010011911.1:0-68182 GCA_004027835.1 Alouatta palliata
TTCTTTCTTTCTTTCTTTCTTTCTCTTTCTTTCTTTCTTTTTCTTTCTTCTTTTTCTTTCTTTCTTTCTTCTTTTTCTTTCTTTCTCTCTTTCTTTCTCTTTCTTTCTCTTTCTTTCTTCCTTTCTCTTTCTTTATTCTTTTATTTTTTCAGAGTCTTTCTATGTTGCCCAGGCTGGATTCAAACTCCTAGGTTCAAGTGATCCTTCTGCCTTAGCCTCCTGAGTAGCTGGGACTGCAGGTGTGTGTCATCCCAGTCAGCTAAATGACAGTTTAAAAAAACAACATTATCACATTCTAACAGGAGAAATAAAAGAGGCATTAGCAAATCGAGATAAAAACTTGCCATGGACTGAATGTTTGTGTACCATCTCCCCCACCAATTCACCTGGTGAAGCCTAAATACCCACAGTCATGGCATTTGGAGGTGGGGCCTTTGGGAAGTGATTAGGTCATGAAGCTAGAGCCCACATGATGGGATTACTGCCTCTTAAGAAGAGGCTGGAGTCTGAGCACAGTGGCTCATGCCTGCAATCCCAGCACTTTGGGAGGTAAAGGTGGGCAGATCACTTGAGGTCAGGAGTTTAAAACCAGCCTAGGCAACATGATGAAACCCCGTCTCTAATAAAAATAAAAAATTAGCTGGGTGTTGTGGTGCACACCTGTAGTCCCAGCTACTCAGGGGGCTGAGGCAGAAGAATCACTTGAACCTGGGAGGCAGAGGTTGCAATGAGCCGAGATCATGCTGCTGCACTCCAGCCTGGGCAACAGAGCAAGATTCTGTCAAAAAAAAAAAAAAAAAAAAGGAAAAAAGAAGAGACTGGAGAGCACTTTCTCTTTCTCTTTGCTCTCTGCCCTGTGAGGACACCATGAGAAGATGCTGTCTGCAAACCAGGAAGCCCATCCTCTCCAGACACCAGGTTTGCTGGCTCCCTGATCAGGGACTTCCCAGCCTTCAGATCGGTGAGAAATAAGTCTCCATTGTTTAAGCCACTCAGTCTACAGTATTTTATTGTAACAGCTCACACTGACTAAGACAAATTTGCCTTCAACCACAGAAAGTGAAAGAAAATAAAACCCACTCTAAGTTAACACGTAGTTGGAAAACAACGCCACTTTATGTACAATAGGATACTTTAACAGAACTTGGTAAAATTGTATTAGCAGTCATTTAGAGAAAAGAGGCAGTATTTGTATGCCTTAAATATTTCATAAAAACAGTTGAAGTTAATTTAAGTCTAATTTTAAGTTAGAATTAGATATAAAGAAACATATAAAGGCAATTCTGTCAAAAGCCTATTTGTTGGGAGGGTCAGGCAATAGCAAAAAAGCTTCCAAACATAATAAAACATATAACAAATGGCCATCATTCAAACTTCAAGATACTTGGATTAAAAATGGAAAGAAGTGGCCAAAGGGATGGAATAGGGTCCAAATGAGCCTCACATTCATTTAAAACACACTATTTAACCCATGATATTGAGAGGAAAAAAGGCAGGAAAATAAGTGATGTTAACATATATGGCAATATGCCATCTCTTTCCTGCCACCGTGAAGAAGGCCTTTACTTTCCCGTTGCCTTCCATCATGACTGTGCTTCCTGAGCCCTCCCTCGTCATGCAGAATTGGTGTCTTCAAGCCTATGGGCCTTAACTTTGTCATCAAGCTTTTTAAAGAGACTGATAAAGATGGCTTAGAAGAAAAACAACTGAAATCTGTCAAGAAACTGGTACAGTGTTATCAGAATGAACGCCCCTTAAGAGATTTAATACAGATATTTAAAAATCTGAATATGTGTGCAGTATAAGCAAAAACCAGCCACGTTTTGTAGAATCTGCCTATGATTTCATAAAATGTTGTGGCTTGCCATTTTTGAAAAAGAAAGTATCGGATGAAATAACTTATGCTCATGATACTGCTGATTAAATCGCACTCTGGGTGACTTAATGAAAATACCAAGTTCCGAATTGAGGATACAAAATTGTAAGCGTATTGTTGACTTTTACCATGCAGAACCACCAAAGAAGCATATTCCAGGTTACCAGCAAGTGAGTTCATCATACAAGATTCAAACGGCTGAAGCAGGAGGATTGGCCTAACAATGGTCCAGTCAATGACCTTGCTTGAAAATCAACTTGCTGGGAAACACTGGGTACTTAAAATTCTGCAGCATCTCTCGACTTCTGAAGTCAATTGTACTGCAATGCTATTGGCCGCACAAGCAGCCAATGGCATCTGTGCTCACCTCAGTGACCCAGATTTCTCTGGACAGCTTTTATTTTGTTCGTCAGAAATACTTTGCAACTTATCAGAAAAATCTTCCAAAGCAGAAATCGTCCAACAGCTTAGTAACTTGGAATTAGCTAACTGGCTTTGAAGGAAGTATTTCAAAATCTACTTATGTGCAGTTTTAGTCATTATGACCTCCAGCTTAGAAATTACACATTAGTGATCATTACAATTATAGCTCAAAATTCTGGAGTGCTAATGATTAAATGTGGCCTTACCAAGGATTTGATACTGTTTGTAACACTTAATGAAGTTTAAAGTCAAATCCTTTGGTAAAAGAACTTAAATTTTCTAATTCCTATGAAGATTTTGAGTTGAATTAATTACTATTCAATGTAATTGTGATTTTAGGTAAAGGTTTACCTGCTATACACGTAAAGAGTAATCAAGGCAGAAAAACTGACAAAAATTACCTCACTTTGTAGTCATGTATATATATATGGCAATAGGAATGTTTTAAATTTAAAAATTAACTAAGTAATTAAATTAAAAATCTCCGCATGGAAATGAAAAAACACAGCCACATAGCATTTCACACTCACATCGAATGGCTATAAGGAAAAAGACACAGGTTAATGAGGATGTAGAGAAACAGGACACCGTATATATTGCTGGTGGGAATGTAAAATGGCCCAGCCACTCTGAAAAGCAGTCTGGCAGTTCTGGCAGTTCCTTAGAACATCAGTCCCCAACATTTTTGGCCCAGGAACCGATTTTGTGGGAGATAATTTTTCCACGGACGAGGATGGGGCATGGGGTATGGATTTCGGATGATTCAAGCTCATTATCATTTATCATTAGAATTCTTACAAGGAACTCGAAATCTAGATCCCTCGAATGCGCATTTCACAACAGGGTTTATGCTCCTATGAGAATCTATCGGCACCGCTGATCCCATAGGAGGCGAAGCTCAGGTGGTAATGCTCACCAGCCTGCCGCTCACCACCTGCTGTGCAGCCCGGTTCCTAAAAGGCCATGGACCTGCATTGGTCTGTGACCTGGGGGTTGGGGATCCCTGCCTTAGAATGTAAAACAATAGAATTACCATCTAATCCAGCAATTCCACGTCTAGGTCTATTTCAAGAGAAATGAAAATATACAGCCACACAAAAAAGTGTATATGAATGTTCATACCAGCATTATTCATAACAGTCAAAAAGTGAAATCAACCCAAATGCCCCAAAACTCATGACTACAGAAACAAACTATGATATATCTATACAATGGAATATTATTCAACAATAAAAAGAAACAAAGTTTATGCCATGTGAAAAAAGATCACTAAAGATCACATATTGTATGTTTCTATTTATGTAAAACATCCAGAAAAGACAAATCTATTGAAACAGCAAGCAGATTCGTGGTTGCCTGGGCCTGGGGGCAGAAATAGAAATTATTCTAAATGGGTATGAGGAATATTATGGCGGTAATGAAAATGTCCCAAAACCAGATCGTGGTGATGGTTGCACAACTCAGTAAATTTACTAGAAATCACTGAACTGTACACTTAAAGTGGGCGGATTTTATGGTATGTGAATTACACCTTGATAAAGTTGTTAAAAACAATGCAGCATAAATTGAAATAACATTAATTTTTTTTCTCTGTTGTGAAAATGGCAACAAACAAAACGAAAACAACAAACTGCAAAGTGTTTGTACCACCTATGATGGTAGTCTAATTTTCTTTTCTTTTCTGTTTTTTTTTTGACACAGGGTCTCAGTCTGTCACTAAGGCTGGAGTGCAGTGGTGCGGTCATAGCTCATGCAGCCTCCTAGTCCTGAGTTCAAGTGATCCTCCTGCCTCAGCCTCCTGAGTAGCTGAGAAAACAGGCATACTCCACCATGCCAGGCTAATTTTAATTTTTTTGTAAAGACAGGGCTTCCCTCTGTTGCCCAGGCTGGTCTTGAACTCCTGGACTCAAGTGGTTTTCCCCTCACTGGCTTCCCATAGTGTTGAGATTACAGGCATGAGCCTCCACACCCGGGCCTAAATTCAATTTTTTTTTTTTTTGAGATGTAGTCTTGCTCTGTCCCCCAGGCTGGAGTGCACTGGCATAACCTCAGCTCACTACAACCTCCACCTCCCAGGTTCAAGCAGTTCTCCTGTCTCAGCTTCCTGAGAAGCTGGGATTACAGGTGCCAGCCAGCACACCTGCCACTACACACTAAACATTTTTGTATTTTTAGTAGAGACGAGGTTACACCATATTGGTCAGGCTGGTCTGGAACTCCTGACCTCAGGTGATCCACCCACCTCAGCCTCCCAAAGTCCTGGGATTACAGCTGTGAGCCACTGCACCTGGCCCATAGTCCGATTTTAAAAAGTGGTAGCATGTGTATATTTTAAATGTGTGTGTATTTCCATACACAGAGGCCAACTCTGGGAAGCTACACAAAAAAACTGATGAGAGGATTGTGTCTGAGCAGGGGGCCTGGGGATGCCAGGAAAGGTCCATTTCAAACTTTGAACCATTCAAACTTTTTAATGTGCACATTTTAATTTTTTCTTAAAAAAGCCACAAGAACATTTACAACTAGAATAGACATTTCCCCAATGTGTAAGGAAGAGAAATACAAGAAGATGAATAAAAAAGAAATTATCAGTGACGGCTCACAAAAAAATGAAACTTCCCTAAATAACGTGAAATAAAAGAGAAACAGGAAGGCAATGGGTAGGGAAAAATGTCTGCACTGAGTATGATGGATGGAGGATGAATATTAAAATGAAAAAGCAGTCAGGTGCGGTGGCTAATGCCTGTAATCCCAACCCTCTGGGAGGCCGAAGTGGGAGGACAGCTTGAGCTCAGGAGTTGGAGACCAGCTTGGGCAACACTGCCCAATTCTGTGTCTATGAAAAAGAAAAGATTAGCTGGGCGTGTGGTGTGTGCCTGTAGTCCCAGCTAATCGGCAGGCGGCCGTAGAGGATTGCTTGAGCCCAGGAGTTTGAGGCTGCAGTGAGGTATAATCTCGCCACTCTACTACAGCCTGGGCAACAGAGTGAGACCCTATCTCACATACACATGCACAAAAGTTAAAAAGTAATTCATATCTACTGAGAAAATATTTCGTTTTACTTTTGAGTTTAACATTTATATGTGTGTGATAAGGATGCTACATTTCTACTGGAAAAGCAGTTGACAAAGTTGAACAGACAACATAATGAATATTTGCTACTTGCCACGCAAGTACCTTTCAGCATTACTTAATTCTCTCAACTCCACCTGGATGCCTCACAGGTGTTTCAAAATTTCCAAGTCCAAAACTGAGCCCTTGATCTCCCCTTCCAAACTGCTCCCAGGACCACCTTCCGCACTTCAGTGAAGGGCAGCTTCATGCTTCCTTGAGCTCAAGCCCAAAGATGGCTTCATTTTCCAAGTGCATTCCAGAATCTCACTTCCTCTACTGCTATGGCCTAGCCTGGGCACCATCATTTCTCACCGGGATTCCTGCACCAGCCTCTTCCCTGTTCTTCATCCCCCGGTCCCCCAATAACCTTCTCTATGCAGGAGTCAGCTGTTAAGACAGAGCCTGCTTTAGGTCCCATGACATCAGGTCTCATGCCCCTTAAAGCCTTCTCATCTCACCCAGAATGAAAGCCAACTTCCTGCCCAGTGCTACCAAGTTGTTTGAACAATTGTTTAAAAATTATTTTGATCACTTTAAATGTATCCTCATTGTGTTGTTTGGGTTTTTTTTTTTTTTTGGCTTATTTTTAAAAATTAACATTTGGCAATTTATAGTCTTGAGAAAATTGCTCATTTTGTCAAGATATTCAAATGTAGTATTGCTCACAGTTGTATATAATGTTTTCTTGTAATTTTTTGTTTTGAGAAGGCGTCTCATTCTGTCACCCAGGCTGGAGTGCAATGGCGTGGTCTCAGCTCACTGCAACCTCCACCTCCTGGGTTCAAGCAATTCTCCCACCACAGCCTCTCAAGTAGCTGAGACTATAGGCACGTGCCACTCACACCAGGCCAATTTTTGTATTTTTAGTAGAGACGGGGTTTCACCATGTTGGTCAGGCTGATCGCAAACTCCTGACCTCGTGATCCACCCACCTCAGCCTACCAAAGTGCTGGGATTACAAGTGTGAGCCACTGTGCCAGGCCTATTTTCCTGTAATTTTAAATCTCCTCATGGCTTCACATTTAATTTAGTTTACTTTGCCTTTTTTTTCTTCTTGGATTTACCAGCAGTTGGTAACTTATGTTTAAAAAATAAACTTTTATTTTCATTTATCAATTCTGCTAGAATGGTCCCTTTTCTAGTTCTGCAATTTATGCTTTTATCCTTTTTTTTTTCTTTCCCATGATTTACTGAGGCTGTTTGTTATTCTTTAAAGTTATAAACTTATTGCTTAGGTCATTGTTATATGTAAATTTTCGGTGCTGCAAAAGAAGTAGCACTTGAATATAAATTTCCTCAGCAAGGCAATTTACTTCTATAGAAGGATGTGGCTCCCAGATGGAGCAATGATGAGCACACACCTGGACAAGGGAGGGGAAGGGGTTCTTATTCCCAACGCAGGTAGCCCCTACTGCTGTGTCCTTCCGCTATTGGCTAGGGTTAGACTGCACAGTCTAGTCTAATTCTGATTGGCTATTTTAAAGGGAGCAGGGATAGGAGCTGCAGTGGCGGGGTGGTAGTTTGGCGGGAAGGATGGTTACAGGACAGGTCAGAGCAGGTAGCCAGGGATGACCTAAGTCAAAGCAGGTGACCGAAGCAGGTGACCCAGACGAGTCAGGATCGGGGGACTGGGGGAGCAGATGTGAACTACTGATTGGAACTGGTGGTAAAGGTTGTTTACTGAAACTACAAGGAAGTTAAACTTTAAAATGGAAGACAAAGAACCGAACATACTGAGATCCTGATTCTTTGAAGAGAAACTTGGAGTTCCCTATGTCTAACACCATTGCTAGTCTTTTCCTTTTAAAAAATAATAAAACACTTTTGGCCAATTTTGATAAATGCATATCAAATGATTATGTTACTAAGTAGATTGAAATTATAATTTGGAATGGAGTAATTTAATACAGGGTTGTTTTTAAGGCTTTATCATTAGTATTATATTATACTGTATTATACTGTACAAAGAATAAGTCCTGTGCAATTTCTGCTTTGAGGAATATGTTGAGACTTTCTTTTTCACTTGGTACATAATAAATTTTAAAACATTCCATGAACATTTAAAAAGTGCTCTTTTAGAATAGAGATGGATTTCTATTTCACGCATTATATCAAAATAATGTCTAGATGAAACTAAAATTTAAATGTAAGAAGTTAAATCATGAAAATATCAGAAGACTAAACATTCAGTATATAACAATTTATAAGGTTGTACATTTATATTACATTTTCTATGTGTTATGTTTCATGACAAAAAAGTTAAGAAAGTTTAAGTGGTCAAACAAAATATAAAAAAATTCTTAAAAAAAAAAAAAAGGCAGTGTCTTGCTCTGTTGCCCAGGGTGGTCTTGAACTCCTGGGCTCAAGTAATACTCCCACCTCTACCTCCCAAAGTTCTGGCATTACAGGTGTGAGCCACTATGCCTGGCTGAAAATAAGTATTTTGTAGAAAATAATTTCAGAGTAGAGAGGGTCTTCCTAAGCACTCAGAAATCATGAAAGAAAAACTGGATGAAACTCATCAGATACAAATTAAAATTTTTGTCAAAGAATACCACAGATAAAGTGAAAAGCGAAATGACAAATGGGAAAAATATCTGCATCACAAATTTATAAATGTATATATCATAGACAAAGCTATACATGTATAAATGTTTTAATAAATAGAGAGGTACTAAAAACCAATAATGAAAAAGCCAATGACCTCACAGAAAAGTAGGCAAAGAACATAAAAGGTTTACAAAAATGGGAAATACCAACGACTTAAAAAAAAATTTTTTTTGAGACAGAGTCTCACTCTGATGCCCAGGCTGGAGTGTGGTAGCACAATCTCAGCTCAATGCGACTTCCACTTCCCCAGTTCAAGCAATTCTCCTGCCTCAGCCTCCCAGGTAGGCAGGATTACAGGCATGTACCACCATATCCGGCTTTTTTTTTTATTTTTTTATTTTTTCTTATTTTTAATAGAGACTGAGTTTCACCATGTTGGCCAGGCTGGTCTCAAACTCCTGACCTCAGGTGATCAGCCCACCTTGGCCTCCCAATGTGCTGGGGTTACAGGCGTGAGCTACCACCCTTGGCCCCAGTGACTTAAATATATGAAAAAATGTTCAAGCTCACAGAAAATAGAAGAAATATAATACATTAGAACGAAAAGAGATATATCATTTTCTAGCTATTAGATTCTCAAGGATATTACTGAGTTGGCAAGGTTGTGAACTAATGGGCACTTTGATGCATTGCCATTGGAAACGTAACCAGATACAGCCTTTACCTACCAGAGTGGTAAATGCCGTATTATCACACTGAGCAATTCCATACACAGGTATTTAACTTACAGATAGCTTCATATTTTGCAAAATAACATGTGCCCAGGGACAGTTAATGTGGCCTTGTTTGTAATAGCGAAAGATCAGAAAAACCTAAATGATGAAAGAGGACATACTATGATTAAATTATGGCACATCTATACAATGGAATCCTTTGCAGCCATTAAAAGAAAGAGGTAGCATCCAGCCACTTGGGAGGCTGAGGTGGGAGGATCACTTGAGCCTGGAAGGTTGAGGTAAGCTGAGATAGTGCCACTGCACCCTAGCCTGGGTGACAGAGTGAGATCCTATCTCAAAAAAAAAAAAAAAAAAAAAGAAAGAAAGAGGAAGAACTATATGAAATTACATGGAATGATATCCAAGATATATTGTCTTTTAAAAAAGGGCTGAGGCAAAACATGGTGTAGAATATGCTTCATTTGGGTAAAGAAAAAATAAATATGGTGGCTCACACCTGTAATCCCAGCACTTTGCAGGGCAGAGGCAGGTGGATCACTTGAGGTCAGGAGTTCAAGACCAGCCTGGGTAACATGGCAAAACCCCGTCTCGATAAAAAGTACAAAAATTAGCTCATTGTCTGAGCTACTCGAAAAGTGGAGGTGGGAGGATTGCTGGAGCCCAGGGGGTGGCCCTTGGCTGCAGGGAGCCAAGATTGCATCCCTGCATTCCAGTCTTGGTGACAGAGCAAGATTCTGTCTCAAAAAAAAAAAGTGTACTTCTGGAAGAAATTCATAATGGTAATTGCCCCCAGTGAAAGGAATCTTAAGAATTTTTTTATTTTTCCAGACAGGGTCTTGCTCTGTCGCCCAGGCTGGAGTGCAGTGGTGTGGTCATGGCTCACTGCAGCCTCAACCTCCCTGGCTCATATGATCCCTCACCTTGTAGCTGGGACTACAAGTACACACCATCATACCCAGTTAATATTTTGTATTTTTTTGCAGAGAAGGGATTTTGCCATGTTGCCCAAGCTGGACTTGAACTCCCCTGGGCTCAAGCAATCCACCTTCCTTAGCCTCCCAAAGTGCTGGGATTGCAGATGTGAGCCACTCCACCTGGCCTAGAATTTTATACCATATGCATATGTTATCTAATCAAAATTAAATTTTAAAAGTTGAATATATCTATTACTTCAGCATACAAGTTGTCATTCATATCTCCCAAGTTCACTTTTTTTCTTTTCATTTTTTTAATATTAAGATGAGGTCCCGCTACGTCGCCTAGGCTGGTCTCAAACTCCTTTGCCCAAGTGATCCTCCTGCCTTGGCCTCCCAAAGTGTTGGGATTACAGGCTTGAACCACAGTGCCTGATCCCAAGTTCATATTGATTTGATTTGAGGTAGACACACTTGGTCACTGTGCTTCAATCCATTTCTCCATGCATGGCTAGCAGTTTTTGGATTGCAGGTGAATTGAGTTTCACAATATTCAGATGCATAAAGTTTTTTACTGTTCTATAGAAAACAAGAAAGAAGAGCTCCTGCAAGCAGAACAGAGAAAATGAAACTCGACAAACTCTCAAGTCCTCACATTTGCATTTTGGCACCTCTGGCCTTCAGTTCAAATATTATCTCTAAGAATTCCCAGTGCATCCCTGAGGCAAGTAATTGAACACGGGACTGAGAGAAAGACTGGCGAAGTGGCCAGGGTCACACAATCAGTAAGGGGAATCCAGACATGTGGAGTCACAGTCCTGGGCTCTTGCCACTACAGGTTCAGACAGAGAACGGGAGAAGGGCTGGGGTGCACCCGGAAACTTTGTTGGGGGGCTCTGAGTCTGAGGAGCTGTGAGGGAGGTTTACCATACCCTGGTTTTAGTGTCCCAGTTTAGCTTCCCTTCAACTGCCCTCGCTGCTGTGCTCTTTGGGAATCCTTCTTGCTACCCTGAAAATGTTATGGACACAGAGCTTCCAGGGGGGAGTAGAAAGATCAAACCCCATTCTCTCCCTGCAGCCCCCAGGCCTTTGCCTTGACTGTTTCCTTTGACCGGAAAGCCGTCCCATCTCTAGTCCACACACATTCACACATGCACTTGTGCACACATACATGTACCCACATGTGCACACGCACGCATGCCTCTGGCTGGAGTTATCTTTAACACTCAGCTCTGGTCTGACCTCATGCCTGTCTGAACCTGCTATCAGCTTCCCACTACCTCCAGGATAAAGTCACACCACGGTACTGTGACCACCACAAAGCAGGCAAACATCAGGTGTCAGGGAAGGCTCAGGATGAATAAACACCGGCTCACGCCCGTAATCCCAACACTTTAGGAGGCTGAGGCAGGAGGATTGTTTGAGGCTAGGAGTGGCAGACATTGGTTGCCGAGACCAGCCTGGGCAACACTGTGAGAGCTGGTCTGAATTTAAACAACAAAAAACAAAAACAAAGGATAAATAAACAAACACCCCTTCACCGTCCAGTCCCCAGCCCCTCCTGCACCTGCCGACCTGCCCATGAGACACTGCTCGCCACACCCCGGCATTCGCTTTCACAACTCCTTGCCTTGCACATCCTGCTTCCCTACCTCACACCCACTTCCTCTTTTTCCCACCTTGCAGACTTCTCCTTCCAGACCAGACCTCAGCACCGGGCTCCGTTCCTCACCCTCTCTCCTTCCTCTGCCATCTTGTCTTGCCAATCTCCAGGCCCGTCGGCTTCCCTCAGCAAACTTCCCTCAGTGCCTGAATCTGGGTGAGGGTGCTGCCTCCGCACCAGGGCCCTGGATTTCAGTCCCTGCTTGTTTCCAGCTGCGTGACCCTGGTAGGTTACTTAGCCTCTCCCAGCACTTTGGAAGGCTGAGGCAGGCAAATCACCTGAGGTCAGAAGTTCGAGACCAATCTGGCCAACGTGACGAAAACGGTACCTCAGTGTTCTCATCTGTGAAAAGAGGATGTTCTAGGGCAGGTCCCCAGAAGGAGAGTCGAAGATGGGGGTTCCTGTAGAAGTTGTTTATTGAAGGGGTGGTGGAAGAAAGATGCGGTAGCAGACAGCTAAGCAAAGATAGGGTTTCAGAAGCCTCGCTTCAGCCTGCCGAACAGGAGAGCTGGAGCGTGATGATAGCTGAGGTTCGTCCTGCCCTTGAGAAAAAGGTCTGAGTGGTCACACCTCGTCAGCGCACGCCCAGTGGGCAGGGGAGGGAAGCATGACTGCCCAGGCACCTCTGAGCAAGGCAATGCCCACCAGGCAAGGCCGACCCCAGGAGAAAAATGTGGGTGTCACCCACAGCGAATGGGGGCATCTGGGCAGGGATAGGGTGGGGGAGATCTGACAGTGTCTGCAATGGGGGGGGGCGGTCATCATAATGCCCAACTGGCAAGGTGGTTGTGGGATGAGACCTGTGGAATCCCTGACACAGAACCTGGCACCTGATACAAATTCAATCCAGGCTGGGTGTGGTGATTCACACCTGCAATCCCAGCACTTTGGAAGTCTAAGGCAGGCAGATCACCTGAGTCAGGAGTTCGAGACCAGCCTGGCCAACATGACAAAACCCTGTCTCTATTAAAAATACAAAAAATGATCCAGGCATGGTGGCAGGCGCTTGTAATCCCGGCTACATGGGAGGCTGAGTAGGGAGAATAGTTTGAACCCAAGAGGCAGAGGCTGCAGTGAGCCTAGATTGCACCACCGCACTCCAGCCTGGGTGACAGAGTGAGGCTTCATTTCCAAACAGACAAACAACAAAAAACCTCAATCCGTGTGGAGGAAAGGGAGCCCATGTACACAGTTAGTGGGAATGTAAATTAGTACGGCCACTACAGGACAGTTCGGCAGTTTCTCAAAAAAACTAAAAATAGGGCTCGGTGTGGTGGCTCACGCTTGTAATCCCAGCACTTTGGGAGGCCGAGGCGGGTGGATCACGAGGTCAAGAGATCGAGACCATCTTGGACAACATGGTGAAACCCCGTCTCTACTAAAAATATAAAAATTAGCTGGGTGTGGTGGCACGTGCCTGTAATCCCAGCTACTCAGGAGGCTGAGGCAGGAGAATCACTTGAACCCAGGAGGCAGAGGTCGCAGTGAGCCGAGATCGTGTCACTGCACTCCAGCCTGGCAACAGAGTGAGACTCTGTCTAAAAAACAAACAACAACAACAAAACTAACACCAGAGCTACCGCGTGACCCAGCAATCCCACTGCTATGTATGTACCCAAAAGAAAGGAATCCGTGTATCAAAGACAGATCCGCACTCCTATGTTTATGGCAGCACTGTTTACAATAGCCAAGATTTGGAATCAACCTAAGTGTCCATCAGCTGATGAATAAACAAAGAAAATGTGGCAGCTGGGTAATTCCAGTACTGTGGGAGGCTGAGGCAGGCAGATCACCTGAGGTCAGGCGTTCAACACCAGCCTGGCTAACATGGCGAAACCCCGCCTCTATTAAAAGTACAAAAATGAACAGGGTATGGTGGTGTATGCCTGTAATCCCAGCTACTCGGGAGGCTGAGGCAGGAGAATCACTTGAACCTGGGAGGCAGAGGTGGCAGTGAGCCAAGATTGTGGCACTGCATTCCAGCCTGGGTGACAGAGCAAGGCTCTGTCAAAGAAAGAAAAGAAAGAAAGAAAGGAAAGAAAGAAAGAGAGAGAGAGAGAAAGAGGGAGAGAGAGAAAAGAGAAAGAAAGAAAGAAAGAAAGAGAAAGAAAGAAAGAAAGAAAGAAAGAAAGAAAGAAAGAAAAGAAAATGTAGCACACATACAGAATAAAGTACTATTCAGCCACCAGAAAGAATGAGATCCCATCATTTGCAATGGCATGGATAGCACTGGAGGTCGTTGTTAAGTGAAATAAGCCAGATACAGAAAGATACACATCACATATTTTCACTTATTTGTGGGATCTAAAAATCAAAACAATTAAGTCATGGAGATAGAGAGTAGAAGGCTGGTTACTGGAGGCTGGGAAGGGTAGTAGGGGCCGGGGGGGTGGGTGGGAGGTGGGATGCTTAGTGGGTACAAAAAATAGAATGAATAAAACTTAGGATTTGATAGCACAAGAGAGTAACTATAGTCAATAATAATGTAACTATATATTTAAAAATAACAAAAAGTATAATTGAATTGTTTGCAACACAAAGGATAATGCTTGGGGTGATGGAAACCCCATTTACCCTGATGTGATCACACGATCATGCCTGTATCAAAACATCTCCTGTAACTCATAAATATATACACTTACTATGCACCCACAAAAATTAAAAAATGGAAAATTAAAAAAGGTTCAATCCACCCAAGCTATTATTACCACCAGGGAGGTTGTCATTGCTGTCGCTTCCTCTGTCTCTCCAGCCCCTGGCGCCTGGTGTGAGGAAGGAAGCGAGGGATGTGGAGGGGACAGGAGTAGAGCCACAGACTTCTGGCTGCCGTTCCTTTGCCTTCCATCCTGTTCCCCCCTCTCAAGGCTTAGATTAAGGAGGAGGGCCCATTCGGCCTTGGGGTGCAGGAGAAACAGGACCTCAGTTTTCTTGTCTGTACGGATCAGAAAGGATGCAGTTTGTGGGGTGATAGCCAGGCACCCTGTACTTGTGACTACAGACATTTGGACAGAAATACCTCAAAGAAACAGAAAGTGCTGCTGCTGTTGGTTCCTTAGGTCCAGGTGGACTGGTCAGGGCCCGGGGACCTTGGGGAGGACCTGAAGCCACAGAAGCCCTCGAGTCCTCCCTGAATCCTACGCCAAGCCCTGCCAGGGGGACACAGAGAACCCAGTGCCTCTGCCTTTCCCTGGGAATGGCTGATGACGTCAGGGCTTCAGAGGATACCTGAGCCTGGATGCACAGAGTGGCAGAGTGGAAAGAGCCCTGGCAGTGTGGTTTATGCTGGACCCATTGTAAAGATGGGGAAACTGAGGCCCTGGGAGGGAAAGGCCTTGCCAGCATTCACAGCAGAGGAAACAAAACTAAGAGCAGGGCTGGGTTGGGCCACGGATGTCTTTCTGGGAGGTGTCACCCTCTTTTCATGGGTCCCTTGGGAGGTGCCTTCAGGAAAGGTTAGTGGCATTTCCTCCTCCACCCACAAGTGCCAGCAGAGGAGACGAGAGATGGCCTTAAAGGGCACATCCATTTCCGTGGGCCAGTGATGATGCAGGGCTGACTGTTTCCTTTGAAAACCATTGTCTCTGCTGTCCCTCACAAAGATAGGGCCCTAAAGGACTTAAAATGCACAGTCACCATGCTACACATGAGGAAACTGAGGCTCACAGTGGGGAAGGGACCTGTCTAGGTCACCAGCTAGAGTTGAAAAGCCAGGAGATGAAGAAGTGTCTCCCTGCCTGGCAGCCCTGGGGGTGCTCCTGAGCCTGCCCTCAAATCCACACCTGCACTCATGGCCTCAGGCCTGAGTCTGGGTGGTCTCTGTCCCCAATCCAACAAAGCCACCTTCTTCTGGTCATTGGAGACCCAGATATCTGAGTCCCAGCACATATCACTAGTCTTTAAACTGCCTCCTTTACCCTAGCCACCTGCCTATGCTAAAGGCTTGAATTTTCCAACAAGGATCCCCCAAGTTTTCCAGATGCACTCTCCTTTGTAGGAGTTCAGTCAAGGTAGAGGCAGGTGGATCACGAGGTGAAGAGATCGAGACCATCCTGGTCAACATGGTGAAACCCTGTCTCTACTAAAAATACAAAAATTAGCTGGGCATGGTGGCACGTGCCTGTAGTCCCAGCTACTCGGGAGGCTGAGGCAGGAGAATTGCTTGAACCCAGGAGGCGGAGGTTGCAGTGAGTCGAGATCGCGCCATTGCACTCCAGCCTGGGTAACAAGAGCGAAACTCCGTCTCAAAAAAAAAAAAAATTGTAAAATAAACACAAACCTTCTTGAAAGGCCAGGAGGTTTTTGCAAAACCTCAAAATAAAATAAAATAAAATAAGCCAAAAGTGGCAGTTCTTACCCAAAGGCAATTAAGCAAAAGTAAATACAAAAAAAAAAAAAAAAACTTAAAAAGTTTATCTAGGCTGGGTGCAGTGGCTCACACCTGTAATCCCAGCACTTTGGGAAGCTGAGGCAGGCAGATCACTTGAGGTCAGGAGTTTGAGACCAGCCTAGCCAACATGGTGAAACCCTGTCTATATTAAAAAAAAAAAAAAAAGTTTATCTAAAAAGCTTATTTACTCATGTAGTCCTAATACCAACCTTTAAACATCCACAGGCATGTAACTGCTCTCTACTCAAAGGTCAACAATGTTATTACTCACAAACAGTGTTTTCTTTAGGCCTCAAAACCTGGCCTTTAATCATTATCCACAAGTATGTTAACGCAAAGCTTCTGTCATTAAATCTACACTAAATAAATACCCGAAGTGCCAGCTACTCAGGGCCATGGTTGCTAACGCTGTACAGCACTCTCCTCAAGGTCTGTAAGCTGCCCAAACCCCCATCTCACTCTTTCACTAAATATTTGTATCTAAGTGCATTTGTTCATCCGTCACTAGGTCAAGGTCTGCTGGTCAAACCCGGCACTCCTCCAGGACTGGGGTGCCCTACTTGCTAGCCCAGGCCTGGCTGGAATAGCAGGTGGCCAGCTAGTGGCCTTGCCTCTTCTCTTCAGCCTTCTTGTGGTCTAGCACCCGCAGGAAGGGGTTGGTGGCTGGCAAGGCTTCCAGGAGAAGGCTCCCACCTGCATGTCCTGGGCCCAGAGGCCTCTCCCTGGGGCTTTCAGGCCAGTGGTTGTCTGTATATCAGCATTACCTGGGAGGAAGGTCTTTTAAAAATCCCAGTGGGCCATGCTCCAGACCCATCATAGCACCATCCCAGGAGGTGGAACGCAGGCATTGGCACTTTTGGAAGCTCCCCATGTGCCGATGTCGGGGAACAACTGTTTGAGCTGCGACGCCCAGCTCTTCACTCCCAGCAGGGAGAGACGGGCTCCTTGCTCCCTCCCACCTGGCACTCTGCTCCTCCAGCAAACCAAAGCCGAGTGATTCTTGTCCTCTGAGAGCCCCAAAGGCCCTGGGGACAGGAAGGCCACCAAGATGACCATATTTAGATGGAGACCTTGAGGATGTCTTCCCATAACCAACACTCAGCTCTATCCCCTTCCCGGGCAGAGCACCTGCCTCAGACTCACAGCTGTTTCTTGCCACCCTCTGTGGCTCTGCCAGGGTTCGGCATGCCCAGGGCAAAGTGAGAAGAAAAGCAAGATTTGGAAATCCCCTCCTCAGCTCCAACTATGCCATGGGGCTTGGCAGGAATGTTCCAGAGGAATCTTGCTCTGGTTTGGAAAGTAAGGCAGGGGACAAAGAAAGCTCGAGACATTAAGGAGAGAAGGCCTGGATCCAGGGCTCAGAGCTGCAGCCTGGGAAGTTGTTTGCCATCTTGCAGGATAAATCGGCAGTGACTTCTGAATCTTACTGCATGTCCACCTTTGACCTCATCACTAAACTTCTCGGCAGAAAGCAAAATGGACAGCCACAAGGCCCAGACTATACAAGGTGATGGACTGAATATGTGTGCTTCCCCCCAAATTCACATGTTGAAATTCTAACCCCTAATGGGAGGGTATTAGGAGGTGGGGTCTGGCGGAGGTAGTTAGGTCATGAGGGTGAATTGGATTGATGCCCTTATGAAAGAGACCCCAGAGAACGCTCTAGCCCTCTTTGCACCATGTAAGGATAAAATGGGAAGTCAGCCATTGGCAACCCGGAAGAGGACTCTCGCCAGAACCCGACCATGCCGGCGCCCTGATCTCAGACTTCAGCCTCCAGAACTGTGAGAAATAAATTTCTATTGTTTAGAAGCCAGCCAGTCTCTGGCGCTTTGTTACAACAGCCCGAGTGAACTAAGACGCAGAGTCTTGGATGAGGAAATTCCAGGAGTGGTCTTTAAGCACCCTAGACGGCCATGATAGAGTTTGGTGTGACCACACTGTGGGATTACATGCATGAAAGGGACTCATTATTTGTTGACACAGCTGTATCCTCAAGATGTATCATGGAATAAACAAGATACATCATACGATGATATGCACAAAATGATGTCACTTGTCTCAAAATAAAACAGCAACACTGTTTCTTCCTACAGGTTGATAATAGCATGTTTTATAACTTAGAGGCGAAGAGCATGAATTTTGGAGCTGGGCTGCCTAGATTTGGGACTGACCTTTCTACCATTGGCAGGCTGTGTGATGCCACACAAGTTACGTAGCCTGTCTGGGCCTCAATGTTCTCATCTGTAAAATGGGGATAAGAGCAGCATCTACCTCACAGCGTTGTTGTGGGGCTTAACTATGCAAAGCCCTTAAAGCAGTTCTTGGAAGTTAGTAAGGCCTATAGATAAATTATTTTTATTATGCGAAGGTTTAGATAAAGTTCTGGAAAATGTCAAACAGGGGTTACTGCAGGAGAGCGGACAGGCGTGGGGCTAGGAGCCGTGAGTAAAATAGATTTCAGCCTTATGTATAAAATGTTTAACTTTCTGCAAGGAAGACTGAATCATGTCTTACTTGTGTGGTTTAGAATGAATACTTTTTTAAAAAGTTTAAAAGAAAAAATCAATGACCAGAGGGCTGGGCCTTTCGAATTTGGAAGAATTTTGCCTTCAGACTGGATCATCTGAACCGCTCCCTCCCATCCTGACCGACATAAAACAGGGGCAGAAGAAAGGTTGGCGGGGCCAGGGGGTTGGAGCCTTGGTTTTGGGTCTCACTGCCCCAGCTGACTTAGAGGGTGGCATCCAGACAAGTCCCTGCTCACTTAGGGCCATGGTTTGTGTATGTGTCAAGCAGGGGTAATACGTTCTATGCAGCCCATCTCACAGGGAATTGTGGCGCTGTTAAGAGTCTCTAATGCTGGGCATAGTGGCTCATGCCTGAGATCCCAGCACTTTGGGAGGTCGAGGCAGGAGGATGGCTTGAGCCCAGGAGTTTGAGACCAGCCTGGACAACATGGCAAAACCACATCTCTACAAATGGTACAAAAATTTGCTGGGCATGGTGTTGTGCACCTGTAGTCCCAAGCAACAGGGGGTTGAGGGGCAGAGGTGGGAGGATCACTTGAGCCTGGGAGGTCAAGGCTGCAGTAAGCCATGATCGTGCGACTGCACTCCAGACTGGGTGATTGAGAAAGACTCCATCTCAAAAAATAAAATAAAATAATTTTTGGAAAAAGAGCCTCTGGGGTCAGGAGGGCTGGGTTTAAATCCTGATTTCAATATTTTAGTGCTGTGCAAACTTGGACAGTTTTCTTAACCTCTCTGTGCCACTGTTTTCCTTGTCTGCAAATGAGGGTGATGATTTTACATCTACTTGACAGAATCACTGTTAGGGTTGGAGACATTAATACCACAGCACAAGGAAGGGACATGTCTAATCTGCAGCCAGTGCTTACTGGCTCTTATGTACTGAGTTCCTGGCATCGGCTGGGCATCAGGTTGCAGTATTCTGCCTGCACCTCCCCATTAGAATCTCAAAAACAAGGCACAGTGGCTTACGCCTGTAATCCCAGGACTTTGGGAGGCCGAGGCAGGTGGATCACAACTAAACAGCCTGATCAGTGTGGTGAAACCCCATCTCTACTAAAAATATAAAAATAAGCCAGGTATGGTGGTGCACACCTGTAATCCCAGCTACTCAGGAGGCTGAGGCAGGAGAATCGCTTGAACCCGGGAGGCGGAGGTTGCAGTGAGCCGAGATCGCGCCACCACACTGGGGCCTGGGTGACAGAGTGAGACTCCGTCTCAAAAAAAAAAAAAAAAAAAAACAATCTCAAATCTCAAGCAACCTTTCCAGTCACATTTCCTGCATTTCATAGATGAAGAAACAGTCTCCAAGATAGCAAGCAAAAAAGGTGGATTTCAAATCTGTGCTGGTTGGGTGCAGTGGCTCACACCTGTAATCCCAACACTTTGGGAGGCTGAGACAGGTGGATCTCTTGAGCCTGGGAGTTTGAGACCAGCTAGGGCAACATGGTGAAAACCCATCTTTACAAAAAATGCAAAAAAATTAGCCTGGCATAATGGTGTGACGCCTATAGTCCCAGCTACTTGGGAGGCTGAGGTGGAAGGATCACCTGAGCCCAGAAACTGAGGCTGCAGTGAGCTGTGATCACACCACTGTACTCCAGTGCGGGCAACAGAGTGAGACCCTGTCTCAAATAAATAAATAAATAAATAAAATCCATGCTGATTCCAAAGGCCATTTTCTAACCAAAATATAATACTTCTTCAACAAATGAAACTTCTTTCAAAACTATCATTTTAATATATCTTTATTATTTTTTCCTGTTTACGGATATAACCTGTACTCATTTGGAAAGCTGTAAATATTGTGAAAATACACATTACAAAATGTCACCAGCAATCTCATCCTCTAGAGGTAATTGTACAGTTTCTAAAACTTACTTACTCATGTTTGAAGATTTTTTTTTTGCCTTATATGAAAGCCAGAACACCATTTTCTCAAAGTTTTTCTAGAAACCATTTCACTTTTAACTTTATTTTTTTAACTTTATTTTTTGAAGTACCACTTGCCATGAACTGAAGGTAATATCAAAAAGAAACCCAAGGCCGGGCACGGTGGCTCACGCCTGTAATCCCAGCACTTTGGGAGGCTGAGGCGGGCGGATCACGAGGTCAAGAGATCGAGACCATCCTGGCCAACATGGTGAAACCCCGTCTCTACTAAAAATACAAAAAAAATTAGCTGGGTGTGGTGGCACGTGCCTGTAGTCCCAGCTACTTGGGAGGCTGAGGCAGGAGAATCGCTTGAAACCGGGAGGCGGAGGTTGCAGTGAGCCGAGATTGCACCACTGCACTCGCGCCTGGCGATGGAGCGAGACTCTGTCTCAATAAAAAAAAGAAAGAAACCCAAGGGTGGGCGTGGTGGCTCACACATGTAAGCCCCACACTTTGGGAGGCTGAGGCAGGAAGGTTTCTTGAGCTCAGGAGTTTGAGATCAGCCTGGGCAACATGGTGAGACCTCATCTCTACCAAAAACAAACAATAATAAGAAAAAAACAAAAGACAAAAAAACAATTAGCCAGGGGTGGTGGTGCACACCTGTAGTCCCATCTACGTGGGAGGCTGAGGCAGGAGGATCGACTGAGCCTGGGAAACAGAGGCTGCAGGAAGCTATGCATGGGGCTGTGCAACCAGTGCACTCCAGCCTGGGGTGAGACCCGGTCTCAAAAAGAGTCAAGGAAGACCAAAACCACCATGATGCTATTGAACGGTAGCTGGGCGTTGCTGTAGGCCGGGGCTCTGACCCGAGGCCTGGCCTTCCCTTGCTGAAAAGATCCCCAGCGTGAGAAGTTTGCAGACTCGTGAGCACCTGACTGAGACTTTCTCCTTGACTAATCTGAAGAATGAAAGAGAACTGAAAAGAGAACGACTTTGTCACTTTATGAGTCAATGGAATCAGATGCCCTCTCCATGTACCTCTAAGATCCTCTTGTAAACTCCTACTGGATATGTCTTTCTCTGGGCAAACACTGACCTATCCATTTCAATAAAAGGATTCTGCAGCCCAGAAACACACAGGACACCTTCAAGAACGCAGTAAATGAGACTATTGAGAGACACACAAAACAGCAAGCGATTTCTCTCTTTAAACATGATGCCATGGTAAGATCTGAATGCCTCAAAGCACCAGCTTCTCAAGGCATGGATGTTCCTTCCGTTTCACCAGGAGGGACAGAAGGGACCCTGCAGGACAAGGAGCTCCTGGGGATCTGGGATGGTACAGGATCCATCCTACCCACCGGGGATAGGTGCTAAGGGTTCGGGAAGCTTCCAGGTGTCGGCAGACTCTCTACATTGGCCCAATCTTTTAGAAGAGAAATTTGACCACATGGTTTTAAACATTTTAAAAATGAAAGTTCATATACCCCTTTAGGAGTCCACTCTGAGGATCCAGAATATGATCAAAGCTCTAGCTAAGAAAATGCTCACCAGGACATTGCCTATGCCTGGATGTCAGCAGGAGCAGCCCTCCCTTTCTTGAGACGGAGATGGCTGGCTGGGACACTAACCCACCCGCAATGCCACGACCTATAGAAGGCTATGGCCTCCCCTGGGAACTCTGCGATTCCTGGGGAGGAGGTAGGTGGGTGTTCCTCTAGCTGAGGGCTCCTGCTGTCATTCCAGCCCTTTGTTGTTGTTGGGTTTTCTTTGTTTGTTTGTTTGTTTGTTTTTTGAGACAAGGTCTCACTCTGTCACCCAGGCTGGAGAGCAGTGGCACAATCTCAACTCACTACAACCTCCACCTCCCGGGTTCAAGCGATTCTCCTGCCTTGGCCTCCAGACTAGCTGAGATTACAGGGGAGGGGTGTGTCAGCACACCTGGATATTTTTGAATTTTTAGTACAGATGTGGTTTCACCATGTTGGCCAAGGTGGTCTCGAACTCCTGACCTCAAGTGACCCACTTGTCTCAGCCTCCCAATGTTCTGGGATTACAGGTGTGAGCCACATGCCCAGCCCAGCCCATTGTTAAATTATGTGCAAAAACATCATTCGCAATAAGCATTTGGGAGCACAAAAGCAGACGTTCAACAGCATTTTCTCCTCCTCTCCCTCCTCTCCTCCTCTTCTCTGCTTTCTTCTCTCCACTTTTTTGTTTCTTGCCATCCCCTCTGACTGGTTCCCTCTTCCTCCAGACATCATGGTCCATGGTTCCCTGCCATGCTCCCTTCAAGTTCTCTCAAATGTCCCAATGTCCCTATGAGAAGGCCACGCCTGCCTCTCCACCCAGCATGCCCCACCCTTGCCTGCCTTGCCTTCTTCCCTGCAGTCATCCCCGCCTGACCTCGGATGGCATGCATATCTTTGTGTACTTGTTCGTCTGTTTCTACTGCCACATCAGCTCCGCAAGGCAGGGGCTTGGTTGTGTTCCCAGCTGCAGCCCAGTGCCTAGCGCAGGGCCTGGCATGGTGTGGAAGCTCCGAAGAGAAGCTGAATGCATTCACAATGGCAGGTGTGGGGCCAGAGCCGGCATCTGTGGTGCTGGTACCCACCTCACATGGAGCAGAGGGCATTCCTGGACTTACCGAAAATGCCCTTCTGCCGTCCTACCCCCAAGAAGTTTCTGGGAGTCATCTCCCTATGTGGCGAGCCTCCCTCTGCTTTCTCTCCTTCCTCTCTTCTCCATTCTCTCTGCCCCCTTTTCTTTCAGGAGCAAATACGGCACCTCCACCCCACACACAGACTCCGTGCAAAGCACTCTGTTCCCATCATCCACGTGCTGGTCCCTGTTAGCCATTTCGTACACAGGTTCCAGACACCCCAAATCCTATGGAGGTATTTTCCCAACCATATTCCTTTCTTTTGCCATTCTGGTGAGAGCTATTGGAAGAATTAAAATGTCACATCTTGGTGTTTTTTTTCTTTTTACAAAAAGACAGGGAAAACATATTCCATGTATAATACGGAAAATGAAACCCAGTATAAATGTCTAACAATGACAAATACACTTCAGACTTTCTATGGGCAACTATGCCACCATTTTAAATGACAGTATAACCATATTAAAGACAAAGGGCAAAGTCCCTTAATCTGAAAAGTGCTTTTACAGCTCAACAGGAAAAAGACCAAAAGCCAATGAGAAAGTGGACAAAGTCTATGAACTGGCAGTTTATGGAAAAGGAGCTATAGGTGACTCAAATACTTGAAAAGATGTTCAAACTCATTCATAATAAGAGACATAGGCCGGGCGCCATGGCTCACACCTGTAATCCCAGCACTTTGTGAGGCCAAGGCGGGCGAATTGCATCCCCTGAGGTCGGGAGTTTGAGACCAGCCCGACCAACCTGGAGAAACCCCATCTCCACTGAAAATAGAAAATTAGCTGGGCATGGTAGCGCATGCCTATAATCCCAGCTACTCCGGAGGCTGAGGCAGGAGAATCACTTGAACTTGGGAGGCGGAGGTTGCAGTGAGCTGAAATCACACCATTGCATTCCAGCCTGGGCAGCAAAGTGAGACTCCATCTCAAAAAATTTAAAAAAATAAAAAAAGAGAGAGAGAGAGACATACAAAAGACACCATTTTTCTTCTCCGAGATTTGCAAATATGGAAATTTGACCCCTCCCCACTCCAGCTGGTGGCAGCAAAAATTAGTACAACACTTAAGGCGGGGAGCAGGAGGTGGGGCCGGTAATTTGCCATATTTATCCAAGTTCAAACTGCACATTCCCCTTGACCTTGCAAATCCACTCCTGGTTTTCTTAAAGATTCACTCCTCCGTGTGAAAAATGATGCTTGACCAAGGATATTCATTACAGCATGTTGAAATAGTAAAAGACAGGAAATAACCTTAATGTTCTACAACTGTTAGATCAATTACAGAGCAGCCATATGGTGAAATACTATGCAGCTCTTAAAAAGAAAGGGGGAAAAGGGCAGATTTTAAAATTTTGATGTAGAAAGATTTCCAAATTGCACTAAGTTAAAAAAAAAAAAAAACCCAAGATAGAGAATGCTACGTATATTATACTGCCATTTGTGAGAAGGGAAAAATACATGTGTGTGTGTCTGTATATGTGTATATATATGTATATATCCATGTGTGTAAAAACCCACTTAGCCTCTCTTTGGAAGGAGACACAAGCACCTAATAACGTTGGGTGCCTTTGCGGAGGGCAATTGGGTAGCTAGGGGACAAGAACTGGGAGGAGGCTTATTTTTCATTATATATCTTTCCATATGTTTTACATTTTTAAAAAACTATATAAATGTATTAGCTATGAAAAAATTAAAAAATTTAAAACATGATGTCATAAAATTTAATTTTCCTTTAACACATAATTCCATATCATTTATTTTTTAAACTGAGATACCATTTTTATGTATAAGTCTATTAAAAATATAAATATATGGGCTGGGCATGGTGGCTCATGCCTGTAATCTCAGTATTTTGGGAGACCGAGGTGGGTGGATCACCTGAGGTCAGGAGTTCAAGACCAGCCTGGCCAACATGGTGAAACCCTGTCTCTACTAAAAGTACAAAAATTAGCTGGGTGTGGTGGCATGTGCCTGTAATCCCAGCTACTCAGGAGGCTAAGAAAGGAGAATCACTTGAACCTGGGAGGCGGAGGTTGCAGTGAGCCAAGATCAAGCCACTGCACAGCAGCCCGGGCAACAAAGTGAGATTCTTTCTTACTGAAAAAAAAAAAGTTCGGCCAACACTTCTGGCTCGCATCCTTAGATTGCCTCCGAAGTTTTACAGTGCTTGCACTTGCATTCGTTTGCCTGATCCTTACTCCAATTTTGTTTGGTGTGGAAAACAGAATGGAGATGCTGGGATGGTGTATTCATTTCCTAGTGTTGTCACGGTACTGCCGTATCTGCTGTCACAAAGTGCCACAAGCTTTGTACATTAAAACAACAGATATGTATTCTCTTGCAGTTCTGGAGGTCAGAGTCTGAGATCAAGGTGTGGTCAGGACCAGGCTCCCTCTGAAGGCTGGAAGAGAGGATCCTTCCTTGCCTGTCCTGGCTCCTGCTGGCTGCAGGCAATTCTAGGTGTCCTTTAGCTCCTACGGGCATCACTGCACTCTCTTCCTTTGCAGTCCATGACTGTCTTCTCCCCCTGGGTCTCTGTCTTCATGTGTCTGTCTCCTTTCTTATAAGGACACCAGTCCTATCAGATTCAGGGCCCATTCTACTCCAGTATGACTTCATCTTCACCAGTTATATCTGCAACAGCCTTATTTCCAAATAAGGTCACATTAGGAGGTTCTGGGGGTTAGGCCTTCAACATATGTTTTGTGGGGAGGTACAATTCAACTCATAACAAATGTGAAAAGACATGCTAAGAAGTTATGACCGGGTGTGGTGGCTCACACCCATAATGCAACACTTTGGAAGGCTGAGGCAGACTAATCACTTGAGGTCAGGAGTTCGAGACCTCATCTCTGTTTTTTTTTTAAAGGAGGCTGAGCAAAGTGGCTCATGCCTGTAATCCCGGCAATTTGGGAGGCTGAGGTGGGCGGATCGTTTGAGATTGGGAGTTCGAGACCAGTCTGGCCAACATAGTGAAACCCCATCTCTACTAAAAATACAAAAATTAGCTGGGTGTGGTGGCAGGTGCCTGTAATTCCAGCTACTCGGGAGGCTTAGGCAGGAGAATCACTTGAACCCAAGAGGTGGAGGTTGCAGTGAGCTGAGATCACACCACTTCACTCCAGCCTGGGTGACAGATTGACTTGTCTCAAAATAATAATAATAATAATAATAATAATAATAATAATAATAATAAAAGAATAGAGAACAACAACATTAGCAAAAGAAGTTTTACTGAATTTTCCTCAGAGGGGAAGAGGGTATGGATGTTGGGGTCTGAGGAGACTGACCCAGCCCTGCAGACACCAGGACAGCTCTTATCTGATTCAGGAATAAAGCATAAACCTCAGCATATTGTGAAACTCTTCCAAGAACTTTCCCCTCTGTTTGTCTGTATTCTTAAAGGATCCAATGCCTCTCACACTTGCGTAGCATTTTAAGGTTGATCGAGGCACTGGGTGGGCAGGCGTTATCTCATTCAATCCACGAAACACATTTTGTAGGATAAATCTGCATGTGTTCATTTTACAGATGAAAAGCCAAGGTTTCGAGAAATGGAATTGTTAGTTTATGGTCATCCAGCAAATACCAGGTGCTGAGAGCCCTAGTCTGTCTGCCGTTCACGCTAGGGGCAGGTCCACCTGCCACTGTGCTTCTGGAGACAAAACAGGTGGGCATGATAGATGGCCATTCTGGGCTATGGGTCAGTAAGGTTTGCAGAAAGCACACTCGAAGGGAGTTTAGATACATTTGAAAAGCATCAGACACATCTAGATGCATCTGAAAAGCCCATTGCTTTTCAAGGTTTATTTCTCTCTTAGAGAATAGGAAAGTGATTTGGAGGGACCATGAGGCTCCAGGAGCTGGCCCTGGGTCCTCCCTGCCTCCTACCACCCCTGGGTTTTAGAGGTTGGAAACTGCAAGTTTTCAAACTGCTTTTTATGTCTGTAGAAACTTCAACCTTTTAAAAAGGAAATATAAGAACCTCAACTTATAAAACGGATGCAAATGCCACTGAAGGTAGGAGCCTCTCCCGATCCTCCCCGAATGACCATCCCAGCCAACTCCAGGTCCTGGCTACTCTGGGTGAGAAAAGAAACTGAAAACTACATGGGAATACAAAAAGCAAGTAACAAAACGACACCCACATATTCACCTATTACTTATGAGGTTAAATGTTTCTTAGAAATGATTTGGAGATTTGACATTAAGGAATAACTGTTTAAATGTTTGTAGTATGCTAATGATATTGCGGTTTTGTTTTTAAAAGATGTCTTATTGCCATTGGGTTGGGGTCTTCACTGCCAAGCTGGTCTCAACACTTATCTTTTAGTACATTCTGAAATACCTCAGTGGAGGTGCTATGCTATCTGCCATTTGTTTCAAAATAACCAGTGGTGGAGATTGGGGTGGTGACTGTCCAAGCTGGTGACCTTGGGGTGGTGACTGTCCAAGCTGAGCGTGCTTATGTGGGGCTTCATTATATGAAAACCCACAGGTGCACAAGGCTCAACCTAATTCTGTTCCTTCTACTTTTGGGTGTGTTTGGAATTTTCCGAATAAAAAGTTGTTTAGGCTAAAAAGTCTGAATTGTGTATAATGAACAATGTGACTTCTGTAATTCTTTAAAAATCAATGAAAAGTTGCAAAGAAAAAGACACAGAGAGAGAGGGGTGGCTCCAGCAGGTGACAGGAGCTGGGCGGGGAGGGGAGCACAGCCACTGACCGCGTCCTCCCATCCAGGCGACCCCCGTCTGCCATCCTCTGAGGACTAGCAACTCTTCCTCCAAACTCCCTGGACTGAAGGCTGCGCGCGCTCCCCGGCCACTGGCGCCCCGTCCACTCTCCCGGCCACCCGTCAGCCACCCACCCGGCCACCGGCCACCAGCACTTCCCGCTCCAGGGCCTCTGGCATCCCCTCCACCCCTCTCCGTGCAGAATTCGAAACCCGAACCACCCCCTTTCGCTCGCCCCAGGCCGGATTCCACAGTCCCGCAGCGCAAGGGGCACTCACCCTCAGCGCTCCTGGCTCCTTCGCGGTCCGTGCGAAACTGAAAGTAGAAGCCGCCTAGAGCTGCCCGGCCTATGCTTGGAACCAGCTGCGGCTGCTAAGAAATCACGTGGATTCGAAGTGCCAGCCCGAACCAGATGGGCCTGTGGGCGCGGGAGGGCGGGGGCCTAACACACACGCTCCCCGCTGCACCCACACCCTGGGACCTCCCTGAAGTCCCGCATCGAACCCAAGGACAGTCCCAGGAGACTTGGGGGTGCTCGCCCCTTTCGTGGACAGGAAATTGAGGCAGGCGAGTGAAGGTGGGCTCACATGCGGAGCGCGGGTGGGTGGGGACACTGGGCTGAGACCCTGTCTCAGTGTCTCAGTGGAGACTGGGTTGGATGGGAGGGGGATGCGGTGCAGGAGGAGGGGACTTAGAACCAGGGGCAGAGCGGAGAGCGCTCCAGGATGAACCAGGAGAAGGGAGTGACAGCAGCGTCCGTCCTATGCTAGTAGAGCCCTTGGCGGGCTGACCCGGGAAGAGCAGTCTGCCAGTTTATCTCATTGAGTAACCCTAAAATAGTCATGCAGGTATCGCCCTATTTTCCAGGTGAGCAACTGAGGCGCAGGGAGGACAGAGGTGAAGGAGCTTGCCCCAGTCACAGGAGGAATCACAGGCAGAATGAAAGGACCGAGGGACTGGAGGGGGCAGAAGGAAGGGGAGATAGCTCTCCCAGGATGGGGTCAGGGGCCGTCCTCAAAGTCCAGCTTCAGCTTCTCCAGGTTTTCGCCCACAGCCTGGGACAGGGAGCTCCCCTCGCTGGACGTATTCATCCTGTGGGAAGCAGTGCCTGCTAGGAAGGCCTTCCACCCACCTGCCAGCGACAGGCAAGCAGCTTTCACTCGCAGACCACCGGTGTTTCCCTGCCTCCCAGGCCAGGGGTGGTGTGGGTGTGAGGACGCTGCAAGGTAGTGGTCAGGAGACAAACATCAGCATCAGACATCCCGAGTTCGAGTCCTACCTTCCACCTTACCGTGTTAGATAGACCCAATGCCTTGACTCCTCCATTCATCCTGGAGCGGGCTTCCAGGCCAGGAGTGTGGACTCTGTTTTGTTTTGGTTTCACTCTTTTGTCCAGGCTGGAGTGTAGTGGTGCGATCTCAGCTCACTGAAATCCTGCCTTCCGGTTTCAAGCGATTCTCCCGTTCAGCCTCCCAAGTAGCTGGGATTACAGGCACCTGCCACCACTCTCGGCTAATTTTGTATTTTTAGTAGAGGTGGGGTTTCACCATATTGGCCAGGTGGTCTCGAACTCCTGACCTTGTGATCCACTTGTCTCAGCCTTCCACAGTGCTGGGATTACAGGCATGAGTCACCGAACCCGGCGGGATCCCCAGGTTCTAAGTTCCTTCCTGCACAGCATCCCCTCTCCCCTCCAATCCAGTCTCCGCTTGGGGAAGGGGTAGGGGGAAGTCAGCCCGTGGTCCCCGCCTACCCGAGCTGGGCCGGTGAGCTGACCTTCACTGCCTACCTCAGTTTCCCGTCCACAAAAGGGGCAAGAGCCCTAGTGTCTCCTGAGATTGCCCCTGGGTCTGGTGTGCAAGGGCTGAGGGAGGCACCAGGATTCGGGCTCTACGGGGAGTGGATGTGTCAGGCCCCCACCCATCCTGCACCCACATCCCCATCTGGGTCCAGGCTGGCACTCGAGTTTTGCCAAGATGGGGATGATGTTAATACTCACTCCACGTAGAGTGGTTGTGATCATTTGATGACTTAATGTTGAGGCTGATGCAATCTGTACCTGAAGCCCATAAGCTGCCCTTATATTTTTGTCCCCTTCTACAGGCCCCACATCCTCATGAGACTTAAACTGCCTTCCTCCTAGGACCAACTCAGATATCTACAAATTGCACGACAGCTCAGAGTGAGAAGGGCACAGACTTTGTAGTGATTGCTTCTGTGTGACTCCCAGCTTCACCACTCCTGGTTGTGTAACCTCAGACAAATGCCTTGACCTCCCCTGGCCTCAGCTGCCTCATCTGTCAAGCGGGGTGTTCCCAGCCACCCCAGGCCACTGGTGGATGTGGTGGGAATGGGTGAGAATGTGGATGTAAGCTGTATGCTTGGGAGGGATTGATTATGTTCCAGTATCAGGACTCAGCGCATGTTCACTGAGCACCGATGAAATGATTGGTCCTACACGAAGTCCCAGGAAAGACACTGGCCTGCTCCCTGTGCAGTCAGGGGAGGACAGACGGACACATGGACAAATAACCACAATCCAAGACACAAATGCAGATCGTTTTCAGATGCATTTCATTCTAAACAGCCCCATGAGGAGGGCAGGACAAAGATTATTATCCCATTAGGCAGATGAAGAAGCTGAGGTCCAGACAGATCAAGTCTGTTGCTGAAGGTCACACGGCAATCAGGGGGAGAGGTGGGTCTTGAACCTGGAGCCCTTTTCACTCTGGGGGTACCAGGCCTGCCAGAAAGTTTATTCCCAAAGGATTCTGGAAGGGCGACCTCCCCAAACTTTCCCTGTCCTCAGACTGGCTTGTGGCCCGAGAGTCCGCTATTAGCACATCATACCTTTGGCTAAAAATATGCCAGCCCCTCCAGTGTCCATCAAATGGCTGTCAGTCATTTACACTTGAGTGTGAAGAAGCTAATCAGATTTTATGGGTTGGAGATGAGAAGGAATCTTGAGTGTTTGGACTTTTGGGTGGGAAACTAGAGAGGTGAGAGGAACGGTTGACACCAGAGAGAACTCAGGAGGTGGGTGGGGAGGGAGTTAACTGGAGGATGCAGTGAGCCCACATGACGTAGCCACCCCTGTGTACCTCACCTCCGTTAAGTATAACCAATATCTGGCACTTGTGGAACACTTAGGATGTACCAGACACTGTGCCAGGCACTGTGCTTTTTTTTTTTTTTTTTTTTTTGAGACAGAGTCTCACTCTGTTGCCCAGGCTGGAGTGCAGTGCTGCGATCTCGGCTCACTGCAACCTCTGCCTCTCGGGTTCAAGCAATTCTCCTGCCTCAACCTCCCGAGTAGCTGGGACTATAGGTGCATGCCACACACCTGGCTAATTTTTTTTTTTTTTTTTTTTTTTGTATTTTAGTAGAGATGGGGTTTTACCATGTTACCAGGCTGGTCTCAAACTCCTGAGCTCAGGCAATCCACCCGCCTCAGACTCCCAAAGTGCTAGGATTACAGGCTTGAGCCACTGTATCTGGCTGCTCTCTCCTTTAATCTTTTTGTTTGTTTGTTTATTTTTGAGACGAAGTCTCACTGTCACCCAGGCTGGAGTACAGTGGTGCAAGATTGGCTCACTGCAACCTCCACTTCCCAGGTTCAAGCAATTCTCCCGCCTCAGCCTCCAGAGTAGCTGGGACTACAGGTGTGCGCCACCACGTTTAGCTAATTTTTTTGTATTTTTAGTAGAGACAGGATCTCACCATGTTGGCCAGGCTGGTCTTGAACTCCTGAGATCCCCCTACCTCAGTCTCCCAAAGTGCTGGGATTACAAGCGTGAGCCACCGTGCTCAGCCTCTCCTTTCATCTTTACAGCAACTGTTATCTTTCTTTTTACAGGTGAGAAAAGGGAGGCACAGAGAGGCTAAATAACATGCCTGAGCTCACACAGAGGCGGAGGAGCTGAGCGGTGGACCCAGGCAGGCCATCTCTGCAGCCTCTGCTCTTGACCACCATGGGCTCCTCCTTTGGGCTAACCCAGCCCTTGCCAGGATCCTACATGGAAGGTATTATCATACCATTGAATAAAACAGGATATGGAGGCATGGAGGGCAGAGTGGCCCCAGGATGGCAGAATTAGTAACTGGGGTGAGAGGGAGCTGGGATTAGACGCAGGTCTGAAAGGCAGGCCTTCCCTCCACCCTTCCTGCCCAAGGTCAGCAGCCCAGGCGGCAGGATGTGCTTCTGCCTGGTGCTGGCCTTGGGAGCACTTGTTTTTCCTGGAGGAAGCAGCAGGTGTGGCCTTCTTTTGGAACTGACCCTGACTGGGTTGGAGGCAGGACCGCCACTCCCTCAATCCTGCATCGAGGCCAGGAGGACTTAAGTAAGACTAGGTCAGATCTAGGCTTGCATGGAGGGGCTGGAATTTGGGAGAGGGACTTGGAGGTCAGTCCCATTTTTGTAAACCTCTTGCCCTCTGGACTCCATAACTCCTGCTAATTGCACTCCTTGGATGGGACAGTGACATGGAAGTACCTCCCAGCTCAGTCTTGGGGAGACTTCTCCAAGGAAGGTGAGGGGAGCTGGGGGGATGCCCCTACCCTTCTTTCTGGAGCAGAGCCCTGGGTCTCTGGAGTCCCAGCTAGACAGGGGTTTACAAGGGGTAAGACTCAAAGTGACTTCTCTGTCTGCCTCTTGTGCTGATAAAAGTTGCCATTCAAGAAAGAGCTGCCTAGGGATGCCAAGTTATCCGGATTCTGTCACTGTAGCGTCAACAGGTATGTGTGGGAGGCCTTGGGCCTTCCCACCCCCTTCGAGGGAGCATTCTTCGGTGGGATGTGGCTTCTAACTGGTGTCACCACCTCAAAGGCCAATCTCCCATGACCTAGAATTTCCACGTTGGACTCGGGGACTGGCGAGACCACCTTGACTCCTTCTGCCAAGGCCCTTTGAGAGCTGCCCACCCTGTCCTTTAGTGCTCCTGCTTAGTAAATCAGACTCTTGCATTACACCCCAGGGTGGGGCCAGGGGTTGGGGGAGAAGCAGGCCTCAGAAAGCCCTTGGAGGGGCAGGGAAGGGCTTGGAAGAAACCTGGCTCAGAATATGGAGCCCTCCCCTCACATCTTCCCAGACTTCAAGGGGCATCTTACTTCCGAGCTTCCTGCAGCCCCAGCCTCCTGGTTGCTGAAATAAAGGCTGGGCCCTTTTGCCACCTTGTGATGTGACCCTGCCTGTTGGTTGGACCTCATCTCTCGCCCCTAGTTCTTTGCTTTCATTGCCACACCAGCCCTCTTGACTGTTCTTGAATCCATCATGATTCTTTCTACCCCAGGGACCTTGCATGAGCCAGTGTTTTGCTGTGCTTCCTCCCATCTCACTTGGCTAATGTGAGGCATTTTCTTTACACAGCTGGAGAAAATAGAGCTTGGTGCCTTCCAAGACTGGGATGGTTGGAAGAAACTTTTTGTATTGTAGCCTGAGGGTAGGAAGGAGAAGACACCATTTAAGCATAAGAAGGTGAGGTGGAGGCCAGGCGAGATGGCTCACACCTGTAATCCCAGCACTTTGGGAGGCTGAGGCAAGTGGATCACTGGAGGTCAGGAGTTCGAGACCAGCCTGGCCAGCATGGTAAAACCCATCTCTACTAAAAATACAAAAATTAGCCAGGTGTGGTGGCAGGTGCCTATAGTCCCAGATCGTTGAGGGGCAGAGGCAGAATTGCTTGAACCCAGGAGGTGGAGGTTGCAGTAAGCCAGGATTGTGCCACTGCACTCCAGCCTGGGTCACAGAGTGAGACTCTGTCGAAGAAGAAGAGGAGCTGGAAATAGGCTCATGAGAAGTTTCTCTTCTGGAATAAAGTGTTTGCCTTTTTAGAGGCTCTGTCTTCCTCTCTTTCTACCAGAAACCAGACCTCTGAGGGCCCCCTCCCCTCCCGCTATCCTCAGATCTGAAGCCCCAGCTCCCCCTCACTTCCTGTCCAGCAATGAAACCCCATGGGACAGAGAGTGTGTGACAGCTCATGCAGGAAGCTGGTCAGACCAGAAGAGTGCTGGGCTAAAGGGGATAAATTTGGAAGGTATCCAGGGACTTGATCAGGGAGGGCCCTGAGTCCGAAGTAGAGAGGTTTGAATTTCTTCCTCCAGGCACTGCGGAGCTTGGGGGGTTTGGGGGCAGCTGCCTTGGAAGGGCTGAAAGGTGGTGGATGGCGCTAGTGAGACACATTTCTTCCCCCTCCCACTACCCCCTGGCCACAGAAGAAGGACTCTCCAGCTCTTGGATACAGCATTTTAATGCCAATGAGCTTTTAGGACAGGGAGGGGGTGGGAGCCAATCTCTACCTCCATGCTCCCACTCTGACCCACCATGACAGAGACACCAGGCCTCCAGCTGTGAGCCTGGTGCTTGCCTTCTGGTTCAAGCCTCACCCCCACCTCCTTGGAACTTCTAGCTCAAGCTCTGGAGGAAATCCACCAGCAGGTGCTCAGGGAAGCCGAAATCCATCTGCAGCAGCAGGAAACCCTAGAGGGAGAGGTCGGAGGAGAGAGGGGCAGGCTGGGCCGACTCCCAGGCCGCCAGGAGGGAGCCAAGCTGATGGGGGCCCCTCTGCCTGTCTCCCCAACAGCCCCTAGTCACCCCGGAAATCCTGTCTGGGCCTCCCTCCCCAGGAGACAGGGGCTGGTGAAGGGGACTTTGTACTCACATCCTGAGGGATCATCTCAGGGTTGATGATGTCGAAGAGGCTCAGGCCTTTGCTGTTCATGAGGGCCGTAAACACTGCCTCGAGCCCTGGGACAGGGGACAGAGCCCCCTAGTCAGCCCTTCTTGGGGAGGAGGGCGGGCCTGAGGCTTTGCCACCCTGGGCAGTGGCAGATGCCGAGACCTCTTTGGACCTACATTCTGTAAACATTTTTTTTCACTTTGATTTAGAAGAGTGGGCCAGTGCTTCTAAGGATGGGGAAGAGCAGAGTTTGCCTGGTGGTAGCGCTTGCCACTCTGCTGCCCAAAGAAATTCCACTCTGTCCCAAACTTGAGCTCCCAACCCACCCACAATGGCCACATGACCTGCAGTTAGCTGAATCTACCCCGCTAGGAAGGAACCTTCCACACACAGCTTCTCAAAGCATTCTTTGCAACCACACGGAGTGGCCTCCTTGCAAGTAGTTGCAGGAATGGCTTAATCCACTACCCTCTAGTTTTAGCTCCATGGTTCAGATGGGGAAAATGAGGCCAAGAGATGCTAGGACACCCCGCTAGGATAATTCCATTTCCACGCCCTTCTTCCTACCTAAGCCACGTGGACAAGCAGATATTCTAAAGGAAGGCACAATCAGCTCAACATACTCTGTGGGGAAGGCCGCAGAAAGCTCTCAGCAGAGCCTCGTCCACGTGTCCACACCCCCAGCACATGTGTGCCATGATGCCTGAGAGTCTACCACTTGAGTCACCTCAAAGGGACAAATATTCTGCCATTTCAAGATCTAAAGGAAAATTGGGAACCATCAAGTTCCACACGCTCGTTTTACAGAAAAGGAAACTGAGGTTCAGGGCTGGGCTAGAACTAGGTCTCAGCCTCCCAGCCCAGGGCTCTTTCTGCTATATCAGGTTGCTATTAGGAAACCTGTGTCCTGAAAGTGGGTTGAGCCAACCTGTGGGGTGGCAGAGATAATATTCTGCAGGTAAACCAGAAACTGGGCTCTGTGCATCTGGTTGAGTCACTGGCATGCAATGCCACCAGCAGGGAAATGGAAGGGGGCCCAGACTGCTAAGTGTCAATGACTGGGAACAGGGGCACCTGGAGCTCTGCCTGGGAAGGGCCCACAAGGTGAATGGGAAGCTCAGTCAGGCTTGGCACCCCCATTTCCCCTCCAGCCCACACTTACGAGACATGACCTCAGGGATGCCCACAGTGGTGATCATTGACTGCAGGAAGGTCTGGACGGACTCAGAGCTGCTCTGCCAATCAGAGGCCTATGGTGAGCGCTCCCTGGAGCACAGAAGTGACCCACAGGGCAGATGCCACACAACCTGGGCAAAGCATTCATGCCCATCCAAGAAAAAATACATCCAACCCACTCCCTCCTCTTGCCCCAGATGGTGCCTCTCCTGAGTGGTCTCTCCTTCACCCTGGGGAGGGCCAGGATTGCTAGCCCATTCCACAGAGGGAAAACTGAGATCCAGGGAGTGCTTGGCCAGTACTCTTCTGCCCAAAGCCCAGTCCATACCAACACGCTCTCATTTTTGCAAAACAAGGGCTCTCCCAATGGACATGGCAGGGAGAAGAAGGGTCACAAGAGACAAGGAATGGACCCCTTGGTCCAGATTATTTTGATCTGGTTGCCTGATTTCCTTTAGGGCCCTCTGCCTGCTTTCTTTAAGGCAGGAGGTCCTACAGGACTTATTTCTCCCGGTCTATCCAAGACTACCTACCTCAGTCAAATTGGAAACAGTGTTTGGTGTAATCCTGAAATAAAAAAGAGATGAGAATTTGACCCTCTATCAGGTCCCCTCCTGTAACATACCCCGGAAAAGAAACTCTAGGAATGCTAGCCAGTGCTTCTGTCTCATTGCTCAGGCCGTTTTGGGGACTTTCTTGAGATCTGCTATTCCAGCTGCCAGGCCTTTGCTCAGGCAGCGCTCTCCTCCTGCTGGGCCCTCCCTCCATTCTTCCCGGTGCCCCGCTCCTCCATTCTTCCCGGTGCCCCGCTCCTCCATTCTTCCTGGTGCCCCCGCCTTCTTCCAGACGAAGACTCGCTCTAGGTGAGGGTTTTATCTCCCTGCAGTCAGGCCATATGCCCCAGAGGGAAGGAGCCCTATTTCCCCACCAACACCCGTCCTGCGCCTGACTCCAAGGGGCCAGGGAGAGGTTTGCAGAGCCGACGGCCCCCTCTTCTCTGCAGCACATACTGGAAATCCAAGAGGCTTAAGAAGAGCTTTTTCTTGGAATAGGAGGCCTGGACGGTAGTTATGATATCCTGGGGAGAGAAACCAAATTTGCTGTGAGCCGGGGCTTTCCCTGAAGCAGAGAGCAACCCTTCTAGCCCAGGGCCCCTGGTTCTTCCCACTGAGGGACCATGGGAACCAGGCTTAACTATTGCTCTTCTGAGGAAAGTTCCCCAGCACCTGTGGCTTCGGAGTTAGGACCTGAGAGGTCACATGGGCACTTTCTGTTTTCTTTTTTTTTTTTGAGATGGAGTCTCGCTCTGTCACCCAGGCTATAGTGCAGTGGCATGATCTCAGCTCACTGCAACCTCTGCCTCCCAGGTTCAAGTGATTCTCCTGCCTCAGCCTCCCGAGTAGCTGGGATTACAGTCCTGTGCCACCACACCTGGCTAATTTTTGTATTTTTAGTAAAGACAGGGTTTCACCACGTAGGCCAAGATGGTCTCCATCTCTTGACCTCGTGATCCGCTCACCTCAGCCTCCCAAAGTGCTGGGATTACAGGTGTGAGCCACTGCATCCAGCCCTCCAGCCCTAGTTTTAGTTTTTTGAGAAACCTAAAAAAGGTCTCGAACTCCTGACCTCAAGTGATCCACCCACCTTAGCCTCCCAAAGTGTTGGGATTATAGGCCTGAGCCACCGCGCCTGGCCCATGCTGCTTTCTCTCCTGGCTTCTGACTTATCCACATCCCCAGTAGTTTCTTCCTGTTTGGTCAGAAACAAGCATGGACCTGGGCTTTCCTGCATAGCACTCCCTCCACCTCCCAAGTAAAACCATCATCAAAGTGAAGTGGTGGAGGAAGTGTGGTCCCTTAACCAGCAGCATTCGCACCATGCAGAAGGGAATGTGTGATAAAGGCGGATTCTCAGGCCCCACCCCAGACCCACCAAACCAGAAACCCAGGGGCTGGCTCCAGAAGTCTGTGCAGTAACCCCACTCCAAGTGATTCCGATGCCTGCCAAAGTTTGAGGCCCATGACGCTAGATCACTTTCAAATAGACGCTGGATTTTAAGTTATAAGTTGTAAAAGCACCTCTGCTGACCACCCCTTTTTATTTGACAGCACTGGGCACAATTAGTGGTTATATAGCCTTTTGTTTGTCTAGTTGTTACTTTTTCTTTCTTCCCAGTAGACCGTAAGCTTCATGAGATCAGAAACCATATGGTCCTGGCCCATAGTAAGACCTCAACAGTTATTGTTGAAAATGAATGAATGTGCTGGGAGTGCAGAACTATTGGCTCTGGTCTGAATGGGATGTGTGGCCTTGAACAAGTGTCCTGTTGGTCCTTCCCTCTCTGCAGCGAAGGGGTGGGCGCAGCTGAGGCCTGAAGGCTGTTGCTGCTTTCTGTCACTTTAGCCAGGCCTCCCCAATCCCACAGTCCTGCACCAGCACTAAGCTTGTCATCTCCTCCCTCCCCTAGTCCCAAAGCCTCTGTGGCTTTTACTTCCTCCTTCTGGTCTTTAAGCCTCCATGAGATGGTCTCAATGTACCTTCCGGCCTTCACCTCAAACAACCCTTGTCCCCGACCACACTGTGATACCCCTCCCTGGGCCCTATTGCTGTTTTCTCCTGGGACAGGGCACCTTCCCATGGCTCTCTCTCTGCCCTTGAAAGCCAGTGCTTCCCTTCTGGGAGCACTCCCTTCAGCTCCAACACACACATGCCCTGGTTAACATAGATTTCTAAAAATCCTTTCTGTACACAGCCAAACTCAAAAGCAGCAGGGGAGGTCTTCAGGAGGCAGGAAAAATGGCAGACTCCTGGGAAAGTCAGGGGAAAGGGAATGCAGTGCTTTGGAATGAAACAGTACATTCCAGGAAGGGGGGACCAGTGCGGGGGAATGGGGGGCTAACAGGTGTTTGTTACAGTGGTAAAGATTCTAACTTTAATCGGGCCCCTGAACCTCCTCCCAGGACCATCTGTGCACTTCTTATACAATCCAGTTTTAGCAAAAGAACCCCCTATTCTCGATAGGTGATCACCCTTGAAATCTGATCAGATTCCTCCACCTTCACCTCCCCCCAGATGTTGTCTGATGACCCTGTCTTCAGCTAGAATCCTGTTAGGTTGGTTTTAGGCAGAATCCCCTTTAGCTCTGATGTTTTCTCTTGGTAATTTTCCATCTCTGACCCCATCCTGCTCCTTGGCTATAAATTCTCCCTTGCCCATGTTTGAAGTTGAGGCCAAGTTCTCCCACTACTGTAAGACCTACTGCAGTGCTTCCTACACCTGTCACGAGGGTCCCAAACAGTCTTTTTTACCATGCTTGAACAGTGTCATTGAATAATTTTTTCTTTAACAAATGCTCAATGTTTCAGATTCTTAACAAAAAAATAAGTAAATAAACATCCACATGAGAAAGCCTAAAGCAATAAAACAGAAAAACAGAAAGGAAAATAATACAAAAATTAAAGAGATATTTGAAAGGCTAAATAAACTGGGCACAGTGGCTCATGCCTGTAATCTCAACACTTTGGGAGGCCAAGGTGGGCAGATCACTTGAGCCCAGGGATTCGAGACCAGCCTGGGCAACATGGCAACACCTCATCTCTACGTGGTGGTGCCCATCTCTAGTTGGGAAGCTGCGGTGGAAGGATCACCTTAGCTAGGGAGATCGAGGCTACTGTGGGCAATGATTACACCACTGCACCACAGCCTGGGCGGAAACAAGAACAGCTGAATATTATGTTCTATCCTGGATCAGATCTTGGAAAAGAAAAAGATATCAGTGGAAAGACTGGGGAGACTCAAATAAAGTTTTGAGTTTGGTAAAGAGTCGTGCACCAATATTAATCTCTCCGCTATGACAGCGTAGCGTGGTTACGTAAGATGTCAACAAAGCGGGAAGCTGGGGGGGATACGGGAACTCTCTGTACTTTGCAACTTTTATTCAAATCTAAAGTTACTCCAGGATAAAAAGTTTATTTAAAAATAATAAAGCATCAGAAGGAAATGCACCCAGTAACCACATCGAAGGCCTCTGGACAAGGGGGTTATGGTGACAGTGGGTTTCTTCTTTCTATTTTTCTGTGTTTTCCACAATGTGCTTGCCTTGCTCTTGTCTTTGGTTCTTAACGTATTAAGAAATATTGGCCAGGCACAGTGGCTCACGCCCGTAATCCCAGCACTTTGGGAGGTTGAGGCGGGTAGATCACTGGAGGTCAGGAGTTTGAGACTGGCCTGGCCAACATGGTGAAACCCCGTCTCTACTAAAAATTAGCTGGGCGTGATGGCATGTGCCTGTAGTCCCAGCTAGCTACTTGGTAGGTTGAGGCACAAGAATCGATTGAACCTGGGAGGTGGAGCCAAGATCACACCATTGCACTACAGCCTGGGTAACAGAGTGAGACTCTGTCTCAAAAAAAAAAAGATATTCTAAGTAGCATTAAAGATAATACTGCTCTTTAATTCCTTATTTGCAATTATAAAATCAAACAGGATCTGAAAACCGCAAGTTTTTTCTTAAGTTTGAGTTTGTTGGCAAAAACCTGGCCATTGTCTAGGAAGTGATCTATGGTATTTATCTTACTTCATATGAGGAGAAGTGCCAGTGTGTTTGATAGTGGGGTGTCAACCAGACCCTACTGGGTGTTCTGCAATATATCCAGTGTCCACACACTACACTACTTTCACAAATTCACAAAAGTTCGGAATTTGGAAACCCATATGGCCCTAATGGACGGAGGGCTGTGGAGCTGGATAACAAACACCATTGTCTACCACTGAGCTTAAAAGGAAAATATTGGCTGGTGTGGAGGCTCATGCCTGTAATGCTAGAACTTTGGGAGGCTGAAGTGGGCAGATCATTTGAAGCTAGGAGTTTGAGACCAGCGTGGCTCACATGGCGAAACCCTGTCTCTATTAAAAATACAAAAATTTAGCCAGGCATGGTAGTGCATGCCTGTAATCCCAGCTACTTGGGAGGCTGACGCACAAGAATCCCTGGAACCTGGGAGGCAGAGGTTGCAGTGAGCCAAGATTGTGCCACTGCACTCCAGCCTGGGCAAGTCTCGCTCTGTTGAGCGAGAGTCTGTCTCAAAAAAATAAATAAATAATAAAAATAAGAATGAAAGAAAATATGCCTAGCATGCTGACTCATACCTGTAACCCCAGCAACTCAGGAGGCTGAAGCAGGAGAATTGCTTGAGGCCAGCAATTTGAGAACAACCTGGACAACATAGCAAGACCCTGTCTCTAAGGAATTTTTTTTTAATTAGCCGGGTGTGGTTGGGTGTGCCTGTGGTCCCAGCTACTCAGGAGGCTGAGGTGGGAGGATCACTTGAGCCCAGGATTTGAGGCTGCAGTGAGCTATGATTGCGAGACTGCACTCCAGCCTGGGTGACAGAGTGAGACCCTGTCTCTAAAAAAATAAAAATAAGAAAAGTGAAAATATCACCTAAACTGTGGAAATCATGTGTGTACCCCTCATTACGTGCATGGTGTAATTTTGATTATAAGGAGCCATGTGTAAGAGACAACAAATGCCGGCAGAGATGGTGAGGAGGATCTGGGGGTTTCAGAGCGTCCCCCGCCCCCGGTCCCTGTGTTCCAGCTGTGAGTCAGGTTCCCCTCCCCTTGCACCCGCCTCACCTCTTCAAACATGTAAGCTACAAAATGTTGCTGGTCTGGGCGTGGAAAGAGGAATTCCACCATCACTGAAGAACTGACCACAACGCCCTTGTTTTGGCAGGAGATCTTGGGCACCTTGAGGCAGTGGACGGTGACTTGGGCCTGGCTGGGGAGGCTGCCGACAAGCTGTGGAAGACAGGTTCCCGTGTCCAGGATAGGGGCCCATTGTCCCTGCCCGCAGAGATGGGAAGGACAAAGCTAGCTCGGGGCTCCAGGGCTGGGGAAAAGGAAGCAGCCTGGGGTAGTGCCTGGACCCCAGGCCATGCAAATTAGGACTCTCATTGTCTCTGGGCCTCTGTTTCTCATCTGTGTACTAGTGAAGCTAGAACTCCTCTCTCAGAATGTGCTGAGAATGCCTTCACTTAACCTTCTGGGCCTCACTTTCCTCATCTGTAAAATGGGGATAATCATAGTTCCTACCTCATAGGGTTGTCCTGTAACCCTCCAAGGGAAGCAGCTGTAGCTTTGATTTAATACTATTGGTGAGTACTGACTGTGCTTCAGCCCTGGGCTAGGGGTACGGATAGAGGGGAGAGCCCAGGAGCTGCGAGCTATACCGACAGGAGCTCAGATTTAACCAGGACATCCCAGAATGGAACGTACAACTGCAGCTGAGGAGTATTTAAAGGAGAGACACACCAGGCTGTGGCACAAGGCGATCTGACCTAGTCATCAGGGAGGTGGGAGAGGCCTTCCCTGAGCAGAGGAGGAGCAGATGGGATGGGGGAGGGCAAGCCGTTCTGGCAGAGGGGACAGTGTGGACGAGTGCCCCGTGGAAGGAGCATGGCCAACATAAGGAATGGGCAGGCAGCCAGCGGGGCTGGGGCGTGTGGCCTGAGGACCTCTAATTACAACCTGTGGGACTGGGCTCAAGGAGACTACACACCCCAGAAAATCATCAAACCACTGGATGCACAACAAATGGTTTAATTCAATGCATAGCTCAGCTCCGAAAGAAAGAAAGAGGCCGCCGGGTGCAGTGGCTCACACCTGTAGTCCCAGCACTTTGGGAGGCTGAGGCGGGCACATCATTTGAGGTCAGGAGTTCAAGACCAGCCTGGGCAACATGGTGAAATCCTATCTCTACTAAAAATACAAAAAAATGAGCCAGGCACAGTGGCACACACCTGTAATCCCAGCTACTCTACTCAGGAGGCTGAGGCACGAGAATCGCTTAAACCCGGGAGGTGGAGGTTGTAATGAGCTGAGATTGCACCACTGCACTCCAGCCTGGGCCACAGAGCGAGACTCTGTCTCAAAAAAAAAAAGAAAAGAAAAGAAAAGAAATTTCCAGAGCCGATGAAAGACATTATCAACTCCTAAACTGAACAGTTACATTGGGTTCAAAACAACTAGATTGAAAGGCAGACAGGATGAGAAAGTGCAGGACCCTGGAGGCCAGGGCAGAGCATTTAGCCTGTATGCTACACCAGCTTTAAGCAGGCAGGTGAATGAGCAGTTTGGTTTCTTGAAAAGATTGTTCTGGCTGCTATGGGAAACAGATTGTAGGAGGGTATCAGGACACAGGGAGACCCACCGGGAGCTGCAGGTGGGTCCCCACTAGAGACAATGGTAGTCTGGCCCGAGGAGGAGGTGGAGACAGAGAAGTAGAAAGACTGGAAATAGGACATCACAGGAACAGGACTCAGTCAAGGGGCTGAGGGAGAAGACCCAGTCAGGGGCTGCCCAATACTGTGAGTTGCATACATGCAGAGAGAGAGACATCACAAAGCTGGGGAAAGAGGCTGGGTGGTCTGAGTTCATAAAGGAAGAGGGACCGTCCTCTGTTAGAACAGGAGAGGGCTGCAGGAAGGCGCAGGTGTGGGTGAGTGGGTGGGATTGGGAGCAGACACGTGGGGGAAAAGTTCTGTGGGTGGCTCTGCTCAGCTCTCTGGGAAGAGGCTGTGTGTGGAGAGGGAAGTGGAAGGTAGACAGGAGGGGGCAGTTGGAGACTTGAGGATGGCAGGAAGGCATGAAGAAGCTGTTGCAGTGGGTGGGGGAGTGAGGTGATCAGAAAGCTGAGGGAGGCTTACTCAGAAAGTACGAGGTCCATTTGAGGAAGGAGATCATGGGTTCTTAGTGGAACTCTGCAATGAGGAGTGGGATTTTGAACATCATTGCCACTGGGCACAGCAAGAAGAGGCCGTGACCCCCAAGGAGCTTGCCTGAAGTTGGCTTCGGGATCAGGAGTAATCAATAGTCACTTATTGCTGGGGCCCTCTGAACCTGGAGTTGATCCTGGGGTTCCAGCCCTCCATGAGGCCCTATGCCTGGGTAATAGTGCAGAGAATGGAGCATTATCTTTGAGGGGCAACAGAGCTAGGCTCAAACCCAGCCTTAGCATTCACGGTTTCCCTGTGTGTAAAACAGGGATGGTTTGAGTGCCCCACTCAAAGGGTGGGTGTGAGCACTGAAGGAAGTCACACACACCAAGCGCTTCGCTCCAGGCCGGACACCCTAGAAGGAGCTGTGTTTGCTGCTGTAATTGTTGCCATTGCTGTTGTTACTGGCTGTGTGGGAGCTCTTGAAGCCAGAGCAAGATCGGGGTATGTGAGATAAACCCCACACAGGGGTGGGGGCAGTTACCTCCTGGAAGATTTCCTGGTTGGTGTTGAAGCCCCAGGTCTCCAGCACTGCCTGCAAAGAGATGAGGAAGTTGGGGGTTGAGGGGTGTAAAGGCCACTCCTCAGAGGGAAACTCTGCAGGGATGGAGTGCAGTTTCAAGGACTGGAGCCCTCCTCAGACCCAACTCCCAACCTTCCAGACAATATGTGAGATGCTCCGGGCAGGGTGTGGGGCAGGGAACCCCTGTCCGGCTGGAAGCCTGGCTTCTGCTCCCCACTCTGCCTCACACAGGCTGTGTGACCTTGCGCAAGTGTCTTCCCCTCTGGCGGCCTCAGTTTCCTCATGAGTTCAATGACAGGCATGGCCTGGAAACTACCTAAGCACTTCTGGTATAGTATAGATGAAGAGTACCAGCTTTGGGGCCACCTCTTACAAGCTGTGTGATCTTCAGTAAGTTACCTACCTTCTCTGAGCTTTGCTGTTTTTTGTTTGCAAAACAGCGGTAACAATAGTACTCATCTCACAGGGTGAGTGCAAATATAACTGTGCAATAAATGTAAGACTAATATCATCTTTTTTTCTTTTTTGAGACAGAGTTTCACTCTTGTTGCCCAGGCTGGAGTGCAGTGGTGTGATCTCAGTTCACTGCAACCTCTGCCTCCCAGGTTCAAGCAATTCTCCTGCCTCAGTCTTCTGAATAGCTGGGATTACTGGCATGCATCATCAGTACGGCTAATTTTGTATTTTTAGTAGAGATAGGGTTTCTCCATGTTGGTCAGGCTGGTCTCCCGACCTCAGGTGATCTGCCTGCCTCAGCCTCCCAAAGTGCTGGGATTACAGGCATAAGCCACTGCACCTGGCCAATATCATCTTATATTTAATGTACAGTTACTACATGCCAAGCTATAGCTCTACCTAAATCCATCTATTGATTGCTCTGTCTATCTATCCCTCTATCTATATAGGAATACATAGTCGACCCCAAAAAATGCTGGACTTTACTATTCTTTTTGACATGTAGTCCTACTCTGTCACCCACTCCGGTGTGCAATGGTGCCATCATAGCTCACTGCAGCCTCAACCTCCTGGGCTCAAGTGATCCTCCCACCTCAGCCTCCTAAGTAGCTGGAACTACAGGTATGCACTGCCATGCCCAGCTAATTTTTAAACTTATTTTTATTTTTGTAGAGACAGGGGTCTCCTATGTTGCCCCCAGGCTGGTCTTGAACTCCTGGCATCCAGGGACCCTCCTGCATCAGCCTCCCAAAGGGTTGGAATTACAGGCATGAACCACTGTGCCCAGTCTGGACTTTACTGTTATTGCTCCAGCTTAGATGGTCCCTAGCTCTTTCGCCCACCACCAAGTCTCCGAGTTTCCTCCCTCCTCTGCACGCATGTGCACACACACACATACCACATGCCATCTGGATTCCCTAGCAGCCCAGCCCCACTCACTCACCTTGAACTCCTCTCCCATCAGGCTGAGCGTGAGGCGGCCACTCTGGAAAGCTACCTTGGCCAGGGAGTTGAAGACTTGCTCAGAGAACCAGAAGTACAGCATGCGGGAGTCCCCCAGCAGTGTGGGCGAGAAGGTGGGGAGGGGGAGGTCCTCTGAGACATTCTTGTAGATGAAATGACCCTGGAGGAAGCCGGGATGCTGGCTGGACCCCGTGTCGCCCTGCTGGGCTCAGGTCCAGCTTCAGGGAGATTGGGAGGAGCCTTGGAAAGCATTCAGCCCAGAATGCAGATGGAGAAACTGAGGAAAGAGCTGCACCCAGTTTCCCCCAGCGGGGCTTTCACTCATTCAACAAATATTTCCTGAGTGCTGACTGTGTCTCAACCACTGTGGGAAGTGAACCAGACAGACATGGTTCCCACCTTCACAGGGGACATTCCTGCCTTCAAGTAACGACATTGGTCAGGACAGCCGGTGACCATGGACCTCCAGCTGCTACTCCCAACCCCGGCCGACCACTGGCCCTGCCCCTGCAGAGGACAGTCCATTGACCATCAGCTTCTGGAGGCCAAAACTGGGAAAACAAGCCGCTGTCCAGTCCCCCGAGCCTCTAAGTCATCCAGCCCACAGGTCATGAACAGGCTTCAGGAATGTCCATGAACCTCCAAAACGATCCTTCCGTTCAGTTTTCTGGGGAGAGGTTCTGTTACAAAGATGGCTGCTTTGCCCTAAAATCTTAGCCTATCTCTCCGTACCACTTGATTTTTAGCTAGTCTCAATATCTAGCTGGAATAAATCCCTCTGTTCCCCTTGCAGCTAGGGTGGGATCCCGTGATCAAGTTCAGGCCAATCGGATGTGAGCAGAGGGGGTGTGGTGGTCAGGCCAGCCAGCTGGGACCCTGCGATGAGGCCACACCTGAGGCTGGCTGAGAACCCGGTGGAAGGGGCCTTTGTGCCTGACGCCCTGGAGCCTCCAGACCCCCCCAGGGCTGCAGATGCTCAGGCCGTGACATGAGGGAAATAAAGGTCTATCGTGTTTAAGCAGCTATGATTTTGGATTTCTTTGTTACAGCAGTAGAATGTATATCCTAAGTAATAGAGGGTCCAAAGCTTTTGTCAGTATCCCCGCGGGGAGTGGGGCACAATCCACGGCTGTAGAGGATGACAAAAGCCAGACAAGCCCTCCAGAGGGAGCTGGTGCTTTGCTGGGATCCTTGCAGTGGGGAGCCCTGGTGACTACAGAGGGGGCTTGGAGGCACGTCGCTGTGGCCTGCCCTCCTGGCCACATCAGGAATGGGGATGAGTGGCCCTGGACGCTTGGCTGCTGGGTTGAAGCTGGGGGACGGGGCTGTCAGAGCACAGGGAAGGGCCTACTCCCCTGGGGTAGCTGGGCCCTGCCCCCACCTTCGCACACTCCTACCTTGTGATGGGACTCCAGGTAGGAGGCTGTGATGACGGGATCACCTGTCAGGGAAATGTCCACCCCGATGTCCCCATCTGAAAGGATGCTGGCTGCAGGAGGAAAAGATCAAGGTGTGGCCTCAGGATGGGGGAACTGCCTGGAGTCACCGCTGTCTTGCCCCCACACAGCTGCCCAAGCCTCAGCCTCAGTGTTCCCCTCTGTAAAGTGGGGCCTGGGTATGTGGGGAGGGGTGCTATACTTTTTCATTCTCTTTTCCCAAGTCTGTCTGTCTGGGTAGGTAAAGCCCTTCTAGAAGGCTTGTTCAGAGCTTGGGACTTTGAGTCCAAGACTTGGGCTGAAACCCAGCTCTGCTCTGTACTGCAGGGGAACAGGGCAGGGCCCTGACCTCACCCAGCATCCAAATCCTCATCTCCAATGAGCAGGCTGTGTAAACACACACGAGTGCCCGGCCATGTGAGATATCTAATTATATTTTTTCCTAATCTACTTCCAGGAGAATCTTGGAATCTTCCTGGACTTAATCACCCGTCTGTCCTGAATTCTATAGTCTAGAACAGGGGGCAGCAGATTTTTTCTATAAAGAACCAGATAGTAAATATTTTAGGCTTTGTGGGGTATGCGGTCTCTGTTGCAACTAGTCTGCTCTGCTGCTGTAATGCAAAAGCAGCCGTCGCCAGTATGCATGCCAGTGGGCACGGCTCCGTTCCAGTATGATTTTATTTTTGAAAGCAGGCAGCCAAACACATTTGGCTCACTGGCTGTAGTTCCCAACCCCTGGTGCAGAACCACCGTGAGAGACGCGGAGCACAGATGGGAGTGTAGGTCCCCTACCTGCCTCCTCCCTCAAACCACGTCCCATGAAACAGCCCTTCCGACCTCCCAGCACCCTCTGAATTCTATGGCTGCCTGGGCCAGTCCAGAAACTCCTCCCTCACTCTTCCTTCCTGTTAGTTTTGCCCACCCGAATTCCTATTGATGGCACAGCTACCCACATGGGGATCCCAAAGAGACAGACGTTCCAGGTGTATGCAGCCATGAGAGTAGAGGGAAGGGGAGGGACAGATTGGCCTCTCAGGAAGACAGAACTGTGCTCAGCCCTTTGTGCCTTAGCCAGAGCCTAGGATGTCTGTCACGGGCGTGGGGCTGCCTGGAACCTCCCCTCCTAACACCCCACAGCAGCCCAGAGGAGCCCCTCACCTGGGGTTCCACTGTTCCCTTGTTGCCTCTGTTTACTGAGCACCTACTGTGTGCCAGGGTATAAGGAGCAGGCGGTCTCCTCAGCCCAGCCACCTCCCTCTCCACAGGTGAGGAGCACAGCGGGAGGCCTTACACACAGCATAGTAGCTGGTGGGGGTGCAGCTTTTGGAGTTTTTGGAGGGCCAAGGTCCAAATTCTGCTTCCACTTCCTAGTGGAGGGACAGGGTCCTCTCATCTCCAGAGATTTCTATTTCCTCCTCAGTGGAATGGGGGCCAGCAGTACATTCCTTACCAGGTGGTTGCGAGGATTCCATAGCTAATATAAGTGTTTGGTATGCAGTAGTCCTGGGCATCCATGGGGCATCTACTGTGTGCAGGGCATCATTCAGCAACCGATGGCTATTACTTTTTTTTTTTTTTTTTTGAGATGGAGTTTCACTCTTGTTGCCCAGGCTGGAGTGCAATGGCATGATCTCGGCTCACCGCAACTTCCACCTCCCAGGTTCAAGCAATTCTCCTGCCTCAGCCTCCCAAGTGGCTGGGATTACAGGCATGAGCCACCACACTTGGCTAATTTTGTATTTTTAGTAGAGACAGGGTTTCTCCACGTTGGTCAGGCTGATCTCGAACTCCCGACCTCAGGTGATCCACCTGCCTCGGCCTCCCAAAGTGCTGGGATTACAGGCGTGAGCCACTGCGCCCGGCCTTATTATTATTATGATTGGCACAGGACAGCGCTTCCCACTCCTCACCACCTTCTTCTCTTGTCTGAGGTTCCTCTCAATGACCAGGGACGTCCCCACTGGATGAAACTGAGTCCTGAGTTATTTCTTCTACACTGTACAGCCTTGTGGGAGGTCCGTCTTAACCTGAGGCCTGATGGGAAGGGAGGGAAGGGACCCAGAAGGGCAGGGAGTTCCCGATCCCCACACTGCTTTCTTTATCGTTATCCTTCATCGATGTCTTCTGCTACTTGAAATGTTGGTGACTATGCATGGCACAGGGTATCAGGTGGTGATAATAGCAGTCATAATCATAAGGGTTCAGGATGAGCCAGGTCCGAGGCACAAGGCAGCATCTTACTCATTTTACATACATTTGTTTCCCTACTCAATTTTTACAGCCACCTTGTGGGGTAGATGCTATTATCACCCCCATTTTATCAATGAAGAAATTGAGATTCAGAGAGATTAAGTGATTTGCCCAATGTCACATGCTTGTGAGGCTGCAGCCCTAAGGGGCAGAGACTTGCCAAAGCCTTCCCAGAATGAATCGTCAAGTGTCAGAGCCAGACAGAGGCCATGGGAACTAGACAGGAGGAGTGATGGTCCCAAGGCCATGCAGTGCAGCAGGTGGCTTTCTGGCTCCCACTGCTGTCTTCTGAGCCAGGCAGACAGAAACCCACTCACCAGCCCTTGTCTGGACAAAATCGGCCATGATGTTGGAGATGACGTTGATCTCTTTGCAGACCTGGGGCAGACAGAGCAAGTGCTTTCCAGGCAGGAAAGGATGTCAGAGGAGGGGCAGGGCAGTGCCTCCTTCCAGCTGTGTGCTGGTGGCAATGCAGGGAACTAGCACAGGGACTATCACATTGGGAAGATGGGAGTGGCTCCTTCTCAGGGAAGGGCAGGGAGGAAAAGGGTCCAGCCTCCCGGGCATGGTCCTGGACCACAGGGAGTCAGCCAGCCTCACTCACCTGTCCCTTCAGGATCAGCTTCAGGGTGTAGGAGATGAAGTTTGTGAATAGCTGCTTGATCCATCCAGGCCTAAGGGCAGTAAACACCACAGTGAGCCCCTGACCAGTCCTGTGCATCCATGGAGCACCTACTGTGTACCAGGCACTGTTCAGGGCTCTGCTGGTCCTGACTCATGTAGCTCAGGAGGTAGGAATCATCACCCTCAGTTTGCAGCTGAGAACACTGAACCTCAGATCCAAGGATTAACCATGGCACCCTCCCGGAATTCCTCAGGAGGGCCCAGCTCCTGTATGCTCACACCTGTCACGCACACGAGAACGTGCCCAGAGTCCAAATTCACACGTGTCCATCTGTGCCAGAGGCAGAAAATGGCCTGACTAGAGGGCTCCTCTCCAGACCCCACCCACCAGTTCCCTTCTGCCTTCCAGGGTTGGCATTGGTTATATCACCAGGGTCTCTCTCTTCTATATATTTTTTTATTTTTTTTAATTCATTTATTTATTTATTTTGCATTCAAATTCAGCAGATCAGGGTCTCTCTCAACACTGGTATCTTCCTCTGTGCAATGGGGTTACCCACAGGTCCCTGACAGAGGGAGTTGGCCAAGACAAAAAATGCCACCCTGGGAAGCAGTAGAGTAAGTATCTAGGAACTCAGCTTCTGGGGACAGAGAATGCTGGGTTCAAATCCTGCTCTCATCCCTCAGTGGTGAGTTGCGCGTCCTCAGCAAGTTACTTCGCTTGACTAGAGTTTTAGCTGTGAATTAGTGTGGTGTTTGGGTTGCAGAATGCACTCCATAGATATGAGCTTTTCCTTCCTAACCGCTCTGTGACTCAGTTTACTCACATGTAAAAATGGGCTGATAACAAAATCTATAACCTAGGGTTGGTTTTAAGGACAAAATCAATTAATTCATGCAAAGGGCTTGGGATAGTGCTTGGCACACAGCGAGTTCTTAATAGCTTTTAGTTGGCTATTGTTTTCCAGCCTTTGAGGGTGTATTGATGGGAAGGGGTAGGAGGTGACCCCACTGAAGGGATTCTCCCCCCAGGTTTGGCCACCTACAAGCATGCCCTGTGTGGGGCTGAGCCTGGAGAGGCTGTGGACACGCTAACAGGATGGGCACAAGCAGGAATGGGGGCCACAAGGCAGTGTACTTACTCTCGCTCTCCTTGGAGATGCAGGAGGAGCTTATGGAAAGACAGGTGGCAGTCGAGGGCATTGGTCCGCACTCTACCAGAGTCGCAGGCTGCAGGGAAATCCAACATGACCTCAGGGCAGCCTCCGCTATTGGGTGGTACCTACATGCTGCCCAGGTCAGCCAAGAGCTTGGCCAGCTCTGGGCTCCCCAACTCTGCAAACTTCCCAGGCCGGGACTCCTTTGGTGGCCCCAGAACCCTCTGCCTGTACAACCTCCCCACTCTGCTGAGGCCAAGCCCTAGCGTCCGGCTCCCAATTCCCCAGAGGACACTGGACACATACTCAGTTGTGTGTTGATCTGGAGGTCAATGGCGGAGTCGATCTCAAAGTCAATGGACTGATCAATGCCCAACCTGCAAAGAGCCAAGGACCCAGGATCCTCATTCTGCCCTCCAGCCCAGAGCAGGCCAGGGCGTGGTGCATCAGCTGATGGGAATGCTTACCCCCAGGCAGCGGTGTAGCCATACTTCAGGGTCCCATTGAAGACTACAGACACATTCTGAATGGAGACATCAATGGACTTGGCTTCCACCAGCTCCACCTGGCTGCTGGCAATGGACAAGTGGCTGATCTGGATGCTGGGAAGGAACAGGAGTGAGGAAGGATGGCAGGGGTCATCCAGGGAGCCCAAGGAGTGAGCCTCCAATTTTGCCTAGGCGAGGGTGGAAGATAGAATCATAGCCCCCAGAATGTCTGCCTCCTAATCCACAGAACCTGCAAATACGTTACCTAATGTTCAAATGATGGGTACCCACTCGACTCATGTTACCCATGTGCAAGTATCATTAAGTTAAGGACTTTGGGGTAGGTGGGGAGATGATCCTGGATTATCTGGGTGGTCCCAGTGTAATCACAGAGTGTTGAAAAGTGGAAGAGGAGGCAGAAGAGGAGAGGCGAGGGAGAGGTGACCAGGGAAGAATGCCCAGAGAGAGTCAACCCTGCTGGGCTGAAGATGGAGGGAACTGTGCTCACGGAGACATTTAGATCTAGAAGTGCCTATCTTTAAAAAAGAGAAAGATCTCAATTCATTATCCAACTTTCCACCTTAAGGAGCTTAAAAAATAAGGGCAAACTAAGCCCAAAGCTAGCAGAGGGAAGGAAGTAGTCAGGATTTTAGTGGCTATGAATGAAATAAACAATAGAAAAACAACAACAATCGGTGAAAACAATAGTTGGTGTTTCCTAAAGATCAACAAAATCAACAAACCTTTAGCTAGACTGGCAAGAAAAAAAAAGACTCAAATTACTAAAAACAGAATAAAAGTGAGGTCATTGTTACCAATCTTACAGAAATAAAAGGAATTATGAGAGAATACTATGAGCAATTGTATGTCAACAAATGAGATAAATTAGACGAAATGGACACATTCTTAGAAATGGAAATGGTATGTGAAGAAGAGTGAAAATTGATTCTGAAGAGTATGGATACACCATCAGAAGTGAAGTTAGATCAAAAATAGATTGGCAGGCTGGCGAGGTGGCTCTCGCCTGTAATCCTAGAATTCTGGGAGGCTGAGGTGGGTGGATCACCTGAGATCAGGAGTTCACGACCAGCCTGGCCTACATGGTGAGGTCTCGTCTCCACAAAAATACAAAAAAATTAACTGGGCATGATAGCGGGTGCCTGTAAGCCCAGCTACTTGGGAGGCTGAGACAGAAGAATTGCTTGAACCTGGGAGGTGGAGGTTGCAGTGAGCTGAGATTGCGCCATTGCACTCCAGCCTAGGCCACAGAAGAGATTCTTGATAAAACATTGCACGTCTGTATCAAAACATCTCATGTACCCCATAAATATATACGCCTACTATGTACCCACAAAAATTAAAAATAAAAAAATTTAAAAATAGATTGGCAAAGACTTATAGTACAGGAAACAACTAGATTGTTCCAGATTCTTCCTTCTTTTTTTTTTTTCGTTCTTTCTTTTCTTTTCTTTTTTTTTTTTTGAGACGGAGTCTTGCTATGTTGCCAGGCTGGAGTGCAGTGTCGCGCGATCTCGGCTCACTGCAACTTCCGCCTCCCAGGTTCAAGCAATTATCCTGCCTCAGCCTCCCATGCAGCTGGGACTACAGGCATGCGCCACCACGCCCAGCTAACCTTTGTATTTTTTAGTAGAGATGAGGTTTCACCATGTTGGCCAGGAGGGTCTCGATCTGTTGACCTTGTGATCCACCCGCCTCGGCCTCCCAAAGTGCTGGAATTACAGGCGCCCACCACCACACCCGGCTAATTTTTGTATTTTTAGTAAAACCAGGGTTTCACCATGTTGCCAGGCTCGTCTTGAACTCCTGACCTCAGGTGATTCTCCTGTCTCAGCCTCCCAAAGTGCTGGGATTACAGGCATGAGCCGCCACCCTCAGACGCATACCAAATTTTTGAGTGGTGTCTCTTCTGGCAATAGCTGCGTAAGCTCCTAACACACTAACCTCCTTTGACAACTAAATTCTTGACCTCTGCACAGAATTAGACACTAGTGAGTAAGTGAAAACAGTCAGACTGGGCCCGGCGCGGTGGCTCATTCCTGTAATCCCAACATCCTGTCCAGCATAGTGCAACCCCATCTCTACTAAAAATGCAAAAAAAAAAAAAAAATTAGCCAGGCATGGTGGTAACCCACGCCTGTGTTCCCAGTTGCTCAGGAGGCTGAGGCAAGAGAATTGCTTGAACCTGGGAGGCGGAGATTACAGTGAGCTGAGATCGAGCCATTGTACTCCAGCCTGGGCAACAAGAGCAAAACTTCATCTTGAAAAACAAACAAAGAAAAAGCAGTCAGGCTGCAGGGCAGATGTGGATGGAGGAGGAGAACAGCACTGTAAGGAATATTGCCGAGTTTAAAATGAGGAAACTGAGACCAGCCTAGGAAAATTAAATGCTGATTTATTAAGCTCCCGGGCGACGTTCTGTGGTCCGGACAGTGGGGGCCAGAGAAGTCGCGCTCAACTTCCCAGGGCAAGGGGTTTTATAGGGGTCAGAGGCCATCGGGTGGACATTGGGAGACAAAGCATAGGGCAATCGATTGGGTGTTGGGAAGCAGAGCTTGGTCAGGGCGAGCTGCTACTGGTAGGTAGGCGGGATTTTCAGTGTGCGGGCATTAGGGGCGATTGGCTATTGGGAAACAAAGCATGGGGCAATCAATTGGATATTGGGAAGCAGGGGTTTTCAAATTTCGGCGGGGTTTTTTGGCGGGCTAGGTGCCTAGTGCAGGTTTGGGCGGGGAGTGCAGAGGTGGGCGTTAGGGAAGCTACGTGACGGAGCTCAGGTAAGTGCGGAAGGCTCAGGTAGTTTCCAGGCTTAGGGAGGGGTGGGCATGTCCGAGCTCCCAGCGAGGCAGCCCAGCCGACCTTACAAGCACCCTGTGCATTTCCCCATTTTCACAGATTCTAGCACGAGGGTGGGCTCCAGCAGCACTGTGAGAAAGGACAGTGGGAAAAGGCGCTTTCAAGGCCTTGAACTCTGGTAGATCATAATTTTTCTGGCCTAAAGAGCCAAAGGACAGGATTTGGGACGATCACAGCTGCTGGAAAGCAGAGGGGAATACCAGAAATGAGCATGTCAGAGCAGGGAGCCCCCCACAACGCCCGAAACAAAAGGAGACGGAGGGAGGCCAAGGCATGAGGGAGGCCTCTAGAAGCTGGAGAAGGCAAGGGAATTAATTCTCCCCGCGAGCCCCCAGAGGAATCTGGTTCTACTGACACCTTGATCTTAGCTCAGGGAGAGCCATGGTGGACTTTTAGCCTTTTTAACTGTAAAATGATAAACTTGTGTCATTTTAAACCACTAAACTTGGAGTGACTTTTTTTTTTACAACAGAAAATAGGAGACAGATACAGAGGGCTTCCTGGAGGAGGTGTCACCAGGTGGAGGGTGGGAGTTTGGAAGATAGTAGGAGGCTCCTCACTGGGAGGAGGCCTCGGCTAGGCTCCGGGGGCAGAGGTGGAGCTGAACAACTGGAGAAATGTTGGACCTGCGGTCTTGGTGTAGCACAGCAGAGGATCTGTGCGGCTGGGGGCTTGGTCAGAGGCGGGGCTCAGCGAGGATCCTTGGGAAGCAAGGATCAGAGAGGAGAAACTGGAGGCCGGGAGGCCAGCGGGCCACATTCACTCTCATGCCCCCTACCCTTGCTGAACTCTCCTCCGGGGCCCGGCTTCAGCACATGGAATATGACACAATAGAAGCAGCCATCACATACCGAACACACACTGTGTGGCAGGCACTGTGCTGAGGGTTTAAACACATGTCCTGGTTTAATCCTCACAGCTACCCAGGAGGTGGTCACTATTGCTGTACCCATTCAACTGAGACGGAAATGGCTCAGACAGCTTACATAGCTTCAGAAAACCTCAGTAGAAGGGGATTTGATCGTGGGTCCGTCCCAGTCCAAATCCTATATTATAAGCCATTATGACACACTGCCCAGCAAGGAGAATCCATGTATATCTGGCTTTCCTCGTCTGTTCTGTTCTGTTCTATTCTATTCCCATTAGAGAGAACAATGTGAAGAATTCTCATTTTACCATGATCCAGCTTCATCTAACGTTCATCATGGCCAATCGTATTTATGGCTAATCATATTTTATTTCTATCCCAGCCATGTATGTTTTGGGATAACACTTTTATATATATATAGTGTGTGTGTGTGTGTGTGTGTGTGCACGCAATATTTATTTCAAATGCTTGTTAAAACAGCGTAGTTATTTCTCAGGACAAGAGCAAAGATCACCCCCTGCAGAAGCTTAGGAACTATGTACAAAACTTTACAGAACAGAGGCAGTATTTTAGCGTAAGCCTGTCTGCTGACCAGAGAATGGAATTCTGTGTGGACTCAAGGAACAAAAGGAAACTAAGCAGGAAAGGGAAAAGGATAGCGCCCATCTGAATCAAACTTCAGCTGCCATCAGGGCACATCTTGTAGTGATCAAAGATTGTAGGCTGTTTCTGGAAGGTTTGGGTTCAGCATAGGATTCCAATTGTCTGCTTGGCTACACTCCTGGTGAGGGTTAGGGTTAGGGTCAATGTCACTCAAGTTCCTGGCCAGCCAGACTCCCGCAGTAAAGAGTCCCAAATTGAGGATCAAGTTCCTCCGGAAGTCATTCCTGTCAATGGCAAAGCGATAGACTCGCCAAAGCCAGCCTCCCACATTGTCCAGTATTTCGGGAGTTTCGTTAGCCCAGCCGGCAGTGCTCACTGGGACCCTGCTGGAAGCCATAGTAAGAAGCTTCCAACGGGCCTCACCTGGGATAACAGTTACCTATGAACGACTATGACATCTAGTCTATGGCAGTCTGGTCTAACTAAATTATTGCTGATTTATTAAGGATGATATCTCTTTAACTTCTCAAGATGCTTTTGCCACGTCTGACCTCTTGCAGCATAGGTCTAGGATAGCATTATCCTCTTTTATTTTTTAGCAGAGTCTTGCTCTGTTACCAGGCTGGAACGCAGTGGTGCAATCATAGCTCACTGCAGCCTTGACATCCCAGGTTCAAATGATCCTCCTACCTTGGCCTCCTGAGTAGCTGGGACTGCACGCAAACACCACCATGCCCAGCTAATTTTTAAATTTTTAATAGAGACTGGCTGATCTTGAACCCTGGCTCAAGTAATCCTCCTGCCTCGGCCTCCCAAAGTGCTGGGATCACAGGTGCGAGCCACTGCACCTTGCCCATTATCCTCTCTTACAGAAGTGTAATCTGAAGCCGAAGGTTGCACGGAGGGAGTGGCTGGGACTCCTCCACAGCACCCGCTAGCGGCAGGAGCTTTCCTGCAAAAGGCGAAGCGGCCTCCCAGCACCGCCGGCGCCCCCTGGTGGCTCAGAAACAATTACCAAGATTCCAGGCTCAATGTGCTCGGGTAGCAGAGACCACTCCTGGGGAGCCTGTTTAGCAGGGCTGGGGAAGAGGAGGAAATTGGCTTTAAGACATAAGTCCCTGAACAATGTCTGTCTCACCCTTGGGGTCTCAGACCGACACACAGACAGAGACCCAGGCTCCAGGGCAGCCTGAGGTTCCAGGAAGGTGGCCGAATTCCCGAGACTGACCTGAGTTTGCACGTGAGCTCTGCCAGGCTGGGAAACCTCTGTTAGCTCCTGTTTCCTTATTTGTTAAGCAGGGCCATCCGGAAGATGGCATTATCCTCTTTTACAGACAAGGATAAAATATATGATAAAGGTTAAGATAGGCCGGGTGCAGTGGCTCACGCCTGTAATCCCGCATTTTGGGAGGGTGAGGTGGGCAGATCACTTGACGTCAGGAGTTCAAGACCAGCCTGGCCAACATGACGAAACCCGTCCCTACTAAAATTTAGCTGGACTTGGTAGCAGGCACCTGTAATCCTAGCTACTAGGAAGGCTGAGGCAGGAGAATCGCTTGAACCTGGGAGGCGGAGGTTGCAGTGAGCTGAGATGGCACCACTGCACTCCAGCCTGGTTGACAGAGAAAGACTCCGTCTCAATAAATAAATAAATAAATAAATAAATAAATAAATAAAATAAAGATTAAGATAGGTAAAGGGTTGGACAAAGTGACTCACACCTGTAATCCCAGCATTTCAGGAGATGGAAGCGGGCAGATCACTTGAGATCAGGAGTTCGAGACCAGCCTAGCCAACGTGGTGAAACCCCCATCTTTACTAAAAGTACAAAAATTAGCTGGGTGTGGTGGTGTGCGCCTGTAATTCCAGCTACTCTGGAGGCTGAGGCACGAGAATTGCTTGAAGCCAGAGACAGAGGTTGCAATGAGCTGAGATCGTGCCACTGCCCTTCAGCCTAAATGACAGAGGGAGATGCAGTCTCAAAAAATTTAAAAAAAGAAAGAAAGAAGAAAAAAGAAAAAGAAAGAAAGAAAGAGAAAGAAGAAAGAAAGAAAAGAAAGGAAGAGAAAGAAAGAAAGAAAAAGTATATGATAAAGGTGAAGATAAAATGAGATATTGTTTGGGAAAGCACCTAGCCCGCAACCAGCCCTCTGCTGTTACCATCATCCCAAATAAGGTCAAGATACTCATTTTAGGCTGAAGCAGGGGGATTACCTGAGGCCAAGGTTCAAGACCAACCTGGCCAACAGAGCGAGACCCCTGTCTGTATTATAAGTGTAAGGTCCGCTGCCTCGCTGGGAGCGCGGACACGCCCATCCCTCCCTAAGCCTGGAAACTACGTCACCCTTCTGCGCTTACCTGAGCCTTCTGCGCTTACCTGAGCTCCGTCACGTAGCTTCCCTAACGCCCACTTCTGCACTCCCCACCCAAACCTGCACTCCGCACCTAGCCCGCTGAAAAACCCCGCGGAAATTTGAAAAACCCTGCTTCCAATATCCAACTGATTGCCCCATGCTTTGTTTCCCAATATCCAATCAATCGCCTCTAATGCCCGCGCACTGAAAATCCCGCCTACCTACCAGTAGCAGCTCGTCCGGACCAAGCTCTGTTCCCCAATACCCAATCAATTGCCCTATGCTTTGTCTCCCAGTGTCCACCCGATGGCCTCTGACCCCTATAAAACTCCTCGCCCTAAGAAATCAAGCGCGATTTCTCTGGCCCCCACTGTCCGGACCACAGAATCTCGCCCGGGAGCTTAATTAATTGGCATTTAATTTTCCTAGGCTGGTCTCAGTTTCCTCATTTTAAACTCGGCGATATTCTTTACAATTAGAAAACAATATTTATAAACTTTTTTTTTTAAAGATACTCATTTTGCTGAGATCTCTCTACCCTATCCTCCATTCAGCCCCCAATAAGACCTTCATCTTCCCAGGGCAGAGGGAAAAGACCCTTCAAAGCCTGACTCTTAGAGGGGCTATTGGAGAGTTTGATACATTCAATAAGTCCTCCCAGGGCACCAGGGGATGGAGGGTGGGAGTAGGTGAGGTGGTCAGCCTCCGGTTCCAAGTCCAGGGGAGAGACCTGAGTCCCTCCCTCCCCCGGCCCTTCCTCCCTGTGGGAGGAAGCCCCAGGCTGTTCTTCCCACCTCCCTACCCCCAGCCTGGTGACACCTGAGGCCCAACTCACTTGTACAACCCATACTTGACTTGGCCAAGGAGCATCATGGCCTTCTCGCCCGTGATATTTGGGTAGTTGACTCGCTGGAAGGCAGTCTGGATCACCTTGGCAGTCTCCTGGTTCACTAGAAGGGAGGGCAGTGGCTGAGGGGCTGCATGCCCATGCCAAGTCCCCCACTCCCACCCACAACTGGTCTTGGCCATGACTCAGCCTCTCTGGGACGAGGCTCCCCAGCAGGCCTTAAAGCTGAGGGGTGGACTGGGCCTCCCTCTCGCTGTAAGGTTGATGGCAATTCTTAGGGGACACAGAGAGCTCTAATCCTGACCCCAGCCAGAGATCCTGATCATACCCTAGCCTCTGGATCCTGACGCATGGGAACCCCATGATCCTAGTCAAATGGCAGCCCTGAGCCCAGCCACACACTCACCCTAGCTCACCCAGACGATGCTGTGACACTCCCTGTAGTCCTGGGGGTCTATAATCCTGGCTCTTGAACTTGGCGATGTTCTATTTTAGAATTCTGTCATTTAGCATCCCTATACCTTTATTGTATTGAGCAAGAGGCTGAGGCCCAGAGAGGGCAGGGGAGCTGGCCAAAGTCACACAGCAATCAGTGATGCAGCCTCCGTCACCTGAGCTCCTGGCAACCCCTGACTCTGGCCACGGAGTGACCCCCAACCCCAAATATACACCAAACTCCTCATCTTCATCCCCTGACTCAACTCCCTAACCTGGCTGAGATCTGAACCTTAACTTGAATCCCAATGACTCTGGGTCTCAGACAAGCACAAATCCCTATACCTGGCTATTTGCAGCCCAGCTAGGACCTTCTCACCAAAGAACTTGACCTTGAAGGTGAGATCAGGAGAGGGTGAGGACAGCTCCGCTCAGCCCATCTTCCTCCCAGGACACTCCTTTCTCTGGGCTACCATGGCAGCCAGCTTCAGAGCTGGCTCCAGGCCAGGGAGGCTGCTGGCATAGTGGGTGTCCATGAAAAGAGCCCTGCCAGGGCAGACAGATGCATGGACAGAGAGGAGGGCACTGGTACTTACACACCAAGAGGGCGGGCTTGGTGATGCGGCACACGATGCCTGCCTCACACGAGGTGCCTTTGGAGCAGGCGTGGGCATTGCCCAGCAGGGCCAGGGTCAGGACGGTGGCAGCCAGCATGGTTATCGGGTATCCGTGTGTGAGTGGCCGGAGCCGTTCAGCCTGGAGCCCGTATATGTACGTCCACCCAACCCCCACAGAACATGAGGCTCTTCCGGGCAGCAGGGTCTTCCTGGCCCCAGAGATTCACCTCCTTCCTGCCCAGCCTCTCCAGCCTCCTCTCGAGTTCAGAGCCAGATGTTCGACAAGAGCACCCCAACCTCTGCTTGTCTCCCCTCCACCATTCGCACCACTTTTGCCATCCCTTACATTTTCTGGATAATTGCTTAATATGTTTCCATGAATTCATTTGTTTTATACTTAAACAAATGTATCTAAGAATACATTTTCTCTCTCAGTTGCCATAAATAGAAAGAGGCCAAAATACAATGACCATGAGAAAAAGACATTGAACTCTTGCCAGATATGGTTGCCCGACAATGACCCCAAGCTTGAAGCCTGCTGCTGCATGTAAAGTAAAACTCAGTATAAAAAGGGAGAGGGTTTCATGGGTGTTAGAGAGACTCTAGCACTCACCTTTCCCTTGCTCTGATTTGAAAGCTTGAAAGGATAAGGTTCTCCCTGTAGTATTCCATGGTATTTGACACTGCACCTGGGTACCCCAGAAAGAGTCCTCTATGTAGCCTTTCTTTGATATGCATAAAATAACTCTGGGTGGGTACACAGCCTCTGAGATCATTGGCTGCCTCTGGGAGGAACTGGGTAAATGGGGAAAGGGGCAGGGAACGTCTATGGCTTTGGAAGTCTGAGTCATGTGAATGTGTTATCTTCCAAAAAATTACAACATACAGTACTTTACCTACAGCTGGGGCCAATCACTCCCCTGCAGCAACTGTGACCAGATGGCCAACTGCTGCCTCCTCAGAGTCCCTGGGAAGGAGCCAGGGCTGTAGGGATGTGGGCAGGATGCTGTGCCCCAGGCAGGGCCAAGGAAACGTGAGTCGGGGTGGGCTTGCTCGGCTGCCTCTCAGGGGGTTCTGCCCCAGTCCTGAGTTTGCACCTGCTCTAAGCGCAAAGCTGCCCAGAACCACAGATGGAGCCGGGCTGACCCTCACCATTTCCCAAGGCTCAGAGACATAAGCCGATTGCCCCTGGGGCACCAATCCTTGGGTTTGTATCCACAGGCCTCTGGAGCGCCCTCACTGAGTGAGCATGTGCCATCAGCCCTGCCAGGGTAGGGGCTGGAGGTGAGCCCCTGGGCCCAGGCCTCCCCAGCACCCCGTCCTCTGCTCGGGCTGGAGGAACTTCATTAACGGGCTTTATTTTTCCAGAAACATGAGGACTTCCTGGCGGCTATTGTCTTCCTGGCTGTTGTTTCTGTTCCCGTCCTGGGGCCACGGAGGGCAATAACCGAGGGTGCCCCTGGCCAGGGTACTGGCGGTCAGTGGCTGGGCCTGGGGAGGAGAGGAAGGTGGCCCCATCCTCTAGCGCAGCCTGGGTGCTGGGGCCCCCCAAGGGTGCGAGACCCTTGGGATAATGAATTTTAAAAAATGAATAAAACTAAACCAAACAACAAAAAGAGCGCATCTCTTTAAACTTAGAATCCTGCATCTTAGACCCTTAAAACTTAGTAAGAATTACACTAATATCAGCTATATTTTCGGGATAATGCTTTGTTGCATTATCTCCTTTAATCCTTTTTATTATTTTTTAATCATTTTTTGTCATAGTAGAATTTACTACTTAATGAAAACTTACCACTGTAACCATTTTGAAGTGTACAATTCAGTGGCATTTAATACATTCACCATGTTATACAGCCATAAATTAAATTCCAGCACATTCTCTTCACCCCAAAATAAAGCCAGGCTGGGCAACAAGTGAGACCCTGTCTCAAAGTAAATAAATCAATATATAAATAAAAATAAATGGAAAACACAACACAAATCTTCCGTGCAGAAGAATCCCAAATGAATTCTGTAAATTCAACTCCATCCTGGCCCCAGCTGTAGGTAAAGTAATGCATGTTGTAATTTTTTGAAAGATAACACATTCACATGACTCAGAATTCAAAAGCCACAGATGTCCCCTGCCCCTTCCCCCTGGTACCCAGTTCCTCCTAGAGGCAGTCACTCCCCATCCAGCCACAAATGTGCTTTCTGTCTCTATGGATTTGCCCACTCTGAACATTTCATGTAAATAGACTCATACAGTGTGTGATCTCTTTTGCTCCTCCTTCCTTCCTTTTCTTTCCTTCCTTCTCTTTCTCTCTTCTTTTTCTTTTTCTTCTTTTTTTCTCTTTTCTTTTCTTTTTTTTGGACAGAGTCTCACTCTGTTGCCCAGGCTGGAGTACAGCGGCATGATCTCGGCTCCCTGCAACCTCCACCTCCTGGGTTCCAGCGACTCTCCTGCCTCAGCCTCCCAAGTAGCTGGGATTACAGGCACCTACCACCATGTCCAGCTAATTTTTGTATTTTTAGTAGAGACTAGGTTTTACCATGCTGGCCAGGTTGGTCTCAAACTCCTGACCTCAAGTGATCTACCCACCTTGGCTTCTCAGAGTGCTGGGATTACAGGCGTGAGCCACCGCACCCAGCCTGTGTCCCTTAGAGGAGTATCTTCGAGGTTTGTCCATATTGCAGGCTGTGTCCATACTCCATTCCCTTAAACTCTTTTACCCCATTGTATTGGCCCCTTCACCCATCAGTGGGCATCTGGGTTGTCTGCTATCTCATTCCCTCTTCTGCCATGATTGCCCCTGCTTTATAGGTCAAACAGTGAGGCAGAGAAGTTAAGCTATAAGCTCCAGGTCACACAGGGACAGAAAGCCAGGATTTGAGCTCAGGAAGTTGGGCTTCCTGAGAATACTGGAGTCAGAGGACAAGGGACTTGGGGGCATGGAAGCTGTCTCTCTCTCTCACAGGGGAGTCATGGCTCCTGGGGAAGGGGCTCCCTGGGGCAGGGAGGGAGCAGGATAACCTGCAACCCCTCCCACCTCTCTGTAATCATAACCTGTGACACCCCGTCGTGGAGGAGAATGCAAGCCCCAGGTGAATTTTGAAGCAGATTTTACTTTTTAGAAGCATTTTAGATTTTCAGAGAAACTGAGCAAGGTTCCCATATACAACACACCCTCAGTTTCTATTATTTTTATTACTGAGACAGGGCGTCGCTCTGTTGCTCGGGCTGCAGTGCAGTGGCATGATCAGGGCTCACTGCAGCCTCAACCTCCCGGCTCTAGGGATCCTCCTGTCTCAGTCTTCTGACTAGCTGGGGCTACAGGCATGCGCCACCACACCTGGCTAACTTTTAAAATTTTTTTGTGGAGATGTAGGTCGCACTATGTTACCCAGGCTGGTCTCAAACTCCTGAGCTCAAGAGATCCTCCTGCCTCAGCCTCCCAAAGTGCTGGAATTACAGGCATGAACCACCACACCTGGCCTGGTTTTTCTTACATGGGGCTTACGGGCTGTTGGGAAAACAGTCATGGAGGCAAAGTCCCATTTTATCCCATCATATCCAGGATGCCCATTATCAACATAATTCATGAAAGCTGACGTGATCTCTATCCCGTCTGTGGTCGTATTCGCCAGATTTCTCCACTGTGAAGTTAGCTCTTCCACTCCCGCTTCCTGTACTGTACTCTTTGGAAGAAGGTCGCTAAGGCAGCCTGGAGTTATGTGTGCCCTCCTGTAGGGTAGAGAATCTACAGAATTCATTTGGGATTCTTCTGCACGGAAGATTTGTCTCTTCTTTCCCATTTATTTTTATTTATATATTGACTTACTTATTTTGAGACAGGGTCTCACTCTGTTGCCTAGGCTGGAGTGCAGTGGCAAGATCACAGTTCACTGCAGCCTCCATCTCCCAGGCTCAAGCAATCCTCCGACCCCAGCCTCCCACGTAGCTAGGACTACAGGCATGCTCCACCATGCCCGGCTAATTTTTGTATTTTTGGCAAACACAGGGTTTCATCACATTGTCTAAGCTGGTCTCAAACTCCTGGGCTCAAGTGATCCACCTGCCTTGACCTCTCAAAGTGCTCTCTCATTTATTAATATGAATGTATTCAATCATCTATGTCAGAACAGACTCATAGACACTTATTTTATACTTTGGGCTATAATTTGATGCTACTTTATTTATTTTGTTGTTCAAGTTGCTCCATCTTTGGCCACTGAGGGCTCTTTCAGTTGGCTCCTGTGTCCCTTTGTCATACCCCCATCAAAGTGGGGTTTCCCCCTTTTTTGGGCCCCATGTAAATAAAACACGAGCTCCTCAGTATATTTCCACCTTGCTGTGAGAACCCAAATTTGGGCCTCACAAAATTTAAGGGATGCCAGAAAAACTCAGTAGTCACCATGTAAAAACCAAAATTATGGGCTGGTATGGTGACTCACTATAATCGCAGCTCTTTGGGAGGCCAAGGTGGGTGGATCATTTGAGGCCAGGAATTTGAGACCAGCCTCCAACATGGCAAAATCCTGTCTCTACTAAAAATACAAAAGTTAGCCAGGTGTGATGGCACACACCTGTAATTCTAGCTACTTGGGAGGCTGAGGCAGGAGAATCACTTGAACCTGGGAGGTGGAGGTTGCAGTGAGCCGAGATTGCGCCACTGCACTCCAACCTGGACAACAGAGCGAGACTCTTTCTCAAAAAGAAAAATCAAAATTATGGACTCAAATGAATATTTGCATACCCATGTTCACAGCAGCATTATTCACAGTAGCCAAAAGGTGGAAGCAACCCACGCCCCATCAATGAGTGGATAAACAACATGCAATATATCCACACGATAGAATATTATTCATCCTTTAAAAGGAAGGGGATTCTGACACACACTACAGTGAGGATGAACCTTGAGGGCATGCTAAGTAAGATGAACCAGTTACAAAAAGACAAATACGGTATGATTCCACTTATACGAGGTGTCTAGAGCAGTCATATTTAAGAGCCATAAAGTAGAATGGGCAGAGTGCAGTGGCTCAGACCTGTAATCTCAATGCTTTGGGAGGCTGAGGTGGGAGGATTGCTTGAGCCTAGGGATTTAAGGCTGGCTTGGGCCATGCAGCAAGATCGAATCTTTCCAAAACATAAGTAAATTAGCACAGTGTGGTGCTTCACGCCTATAGTCTCAGCTACTCCAGAGGCTGAGGTGGGAGGATCCCTTGAGCCCAGGAGTTTGAGGCCACAGTGAGCTGTGATTGCATTACTGCACTCCAGCACAGGCAACAGAGCAACACTGTCTCTAATAATAATAATGCTAAGAGAATGGAGGTCACCAGATGCTAGAGGAAGAGAGAACAGGGAGTGAGTTCCTATTCAATGGAAATAGAGTTCAGTTTTTCAAGGTGAAAAGAGTTCTGGAGATGGGTTGTATAATAATGCTAATGTATTAAACATTACAAAACGGTACACTTAGAATGGCTAAAATGGTCAGTTTTATGTTATATATATTTTACTATAACAAAAAATCAAAATTAATGCCAAAGGTCTGCAATGAACAAAGTATCAGAACCTTAAGTAAACACTGGATCGGTGTTACTAATTTTCTCATTTGCTTTTGTGTCCAACAAGGCGTGTTGCAGCCCTGTTGCTGAGCCAGTCCCATGGCAGAGCAGGGTGACAGCTCACCTGTAGTTCCAGTTACTAGGGAGGCTGAGGCGGGAGAATCACTTGAACCCCGGAGGCGGAGGTTGCAGTGAACCGAGATCACGCCACTGCACTCCAGCCTAGGTGACAGTGCGAGACTCCATCTCAAAAAAAAAAAAAAAAAAAAAAAGTGAGGTACTGAATGAGACCAAGTTTCATGCGTGATGGCAGCTTGGGCCACCCTGGCTGCATGACTTGGGTGAGAGAACCTCAGTATCTTCAACCCTGCAGTGGCGTGAGTCGTTCTCATCTCTCAGTGCAGCTGTAGAAGCAGATGCGTGATGGCGCGGCCCATGCTACCTACAGCACCCAGCCCACAGTCAGCAGCTTTCTCATTGTGGCTTAGCAGCCTCCTCTCTGGGTGGGGGAACTGCTGCCCCTCACATGGTCCACTCTGGCGAGGCCTTGGTCCTCCCAGGCTGGCAGAGGAGGGAGCCACCCATCAACCGAAAGTGAGTTCCCGGGACGGTGCCCAGCACACAGCAGGACTTCACTAAGTGCTTGTGGAGAGAAGAGACGTGAGGAGGACCGAGGATTGCAGCTAATCACCACTGTCACCACTGCCACCATCAGGCTGCTCTTGGGTGCTCCTCCCCATTTCTGCTGGCAGGAGGCAGGTAGTGGCCTGGGATGTGAGGACATCTGAACAGAAGGGCTCCAGGGTCCAGCTGCCCCTCCCATGGCCACCTTAGAACCTCAGAGAGCCCACTCCCCACAGCCACGGAGGAGCCTGGGGGTTAGTGTTATTCTGAACAGGCTTAGAGCTGAGAGCAGAGGAGACAGCCAGCCAGGCGGCACCCTAAAGAGGACCCAAAGTCAGAGCCACAGAGCCCAGGCCGCAGAAGAGCCAGAAGTATCTAGGTCAGGCCTGCCACCAGAGGCCCAGGCAGCAGCACCTCAGGACCCAGGCCATTTGGGCCAGGAGTACCCGTTCTCCCATGACCCCATGAGATCACCCACGGTTGGCCACAGGTCCCAACCCATTCTCCAACAACAGGCCTGCTTTCGGAGCTTCAGATCTTCCAGAAAGCCTCAGCCAGGGGCTACTATCTAGTCTAGCAGAGGCCTGGGGGAGGTCAGGGGAGGTGGGGAAGGGGCAGAGAAGGATGCCAGAGGGCCTCCAGTGTCAGGCTCAAGGTAGACCTGCCTGACCCAGCACAGAGCTGAGCAGATCCTGAGGCTGCCTGGGAGAAGCCACAGCCGACCAGAAGAGATGCAGCCCCTGGCCAGCCATCCTCTGCCCTCTGGTGGCTGGTGACCTGCCAGCCCCCAGCTTCCTGCACAGCTCAGCCCCACTGGGTAATGGTGAGGGCTGGGAAGAAGTAGGTATTTCTACACACATGCTATGTCACTGTTAACAGCAGTGATTCAAGATGTGCACACATCTAATACACTCTTACCCACACGCCAGTCCAGACAGAACGCACACACACATGCAGAGAGCCTTTTGTTTTGAGATGGAGTCTTGCTCTATTGCCCAGGCTGGAGTGCAATGGTGTGATCTCAGGCCACTGCAACCTCCATCTCCCGGGTTCAAGTGATTCTACTGCCTCAGCCTCCTGAGTAGCTGGGATTACAGGCGCCTGTCACCATGCCTGGGTAATTTTTTGTATTTTTAGTAGAGACGGGGTTTCACCATCTTGGCCAGGCTGGTCTCAAACTTCTGACCTCGTGATCCATACCGCCTTGGCTTCCCAAAGTGTTGGGATTACAGGCGTGAGCCACTGTGCCTGGTGGCAGAGAGCCTTATGAGCACATGTGTATGGACATGCATGTGGCCACAGATATGCATATATGCAGATACACACACACCATGTACACACAAGCACCCAGCTACACCTGCCTGTGAGATGCACATAGGTACACCTGCATGCCCACAGCACCCACCCTAAATACACACACTTGAACACGTTGGTGCTCACCTCATTTTTTAAAAGATGTTTTAGTGGACTATACATTCACAAAGGTTTTAGCATTCAGTGTTTCCTACAGCCTTAATCCTTCAGGAACCACGGTCATGACTTCTGTCTTTTCTGCATCTACCCTAGACTGTTATTTACTTAACCTTTTAAACAGACTGGCTTTTTTACTTACATGGATTTTAAAGGGGAACTTTATATCCCCCCTTTAAATGGAAAAATACATTTATCTAATACATTGAAAAATAGCATGCTATTCTAATCAAGTGTTTTTGGCTCGGTGCAGTGGCTCACGCCTGTAATCCCAGCTACTTTGGGAGGCTGAGGAGGGTGGATCGCTTGACGTCAGGAGTTTGAGAACAGCCTGGCCAACATGGTAAAACCCCGCCTCAACTAAAAATACAAAAATTAGGTAGATGTTGTGGTGGGTGCCTGTACTCAGGAGGCTGAGGCAGGAGAATGACTTGAACCTGGGAGGCAGAGGTTGCAGTGAGCCAAGATCGCACCACTGCACTACAGCCTGGGCAATAGGGAGACTGTGCCTCCAAAAAAAAAAAGTGTTCTTCCAGCTAGAATGGTTTTACACACCCATCCCTGGATCCCATGTGCCACTCTGGGAAAGCACTCCATTATTTCACTCCAGTCTGTGACTCCTGTGTGGTGGGTAGAGCAGGTTTTATATGTCACAGGGTCTGTATTATGATGAGGAAGTGGGAATTCAATGTGACTTCCCCCAGGCCCCATGACTGGAGCTCACACCAGCTCTCCTGCCCCACATCCGATGCCCTTCCCTACAGTGTATCCCCCAGTGTATCCTCCACCGGCCTTCCCTGCAGTGTATCCCCCAGTGTATCCACCACCGGCCTTCCCTGCAGTGTATCCCCCAGTGTATCAACCGCCAGCCTTCCCTACAGTGTATCCCCCAGTGTATCCACCGCCAGCCTTCCCTGCAGTGTATCCCCCAGTGTATCCCCCA
>PVKV010011912.1:0-68177 GCA_004027835.1 Alouatta palliata
CCCCGTCTCTACTAAAAATACAAAAATTAGCTGGGCATGGTGGCACGTGCCTGTAGTCCCAGCTACTCGGGAGGCTGAGGCAGGAGAATTGCTTGAACCCAGGAGGCGGAGGTTGCAGTGAGCCGAGATCGCGCCATTGCACTCCAGCCTGGGTAACAAGAGCGAAACTCCGTCTCAAAAAAAAAAAAAAAAAAAAAAATATATATATATATAATGAGCATTTTAGCAAAGAAGTGAAAATCACTAGAATATGGGATAGTTCCAATAAGGATGTGTTATGTATGAACAATCAGTTCTTGGTTGCTAGGATTTTATGTGCACCATCATGTATTCACTCAACAAATATTCTGAATCTCTACAACGTTTCAGCTGATGTTCTCAATGTTGTGAATGATGCACTGAGCACAGTGGACACCTGTGCTTAGGATTTTTAGTTCAGAATCGAGTGCAGAAGAAACTTTCACAGGTAAACGTAAAAATAAAGGGAGTAATTTCAAGTGATTAAAGGAATGCAAAGCACATAAGCCATGTGATGGAAAATACAATGTTGTGAAGGAGGTGGTGGTGGGCGATGCTGATTATCTTATTAAGAAAAGCTTGCATAAAGAGGATGCCCTGAGCGATGAGTGGCTGTGAGGCATGCCGGTAGGATACCCTTCAAGACACAGGGCACAGCTGGTGCAGACACCCTGAGAACAAATGTGGCTTGTTCCATGAATACCAAAGGAAAGGGCATCCAGGGCTCACCAGTAAAGGAGTCAGTTTCAGGAGATGAGGTCAAACAGGTTTGTGGGGGCCAGGCAATGAAGGGGTCCTGGGGCCTTAGTAAGCATTTTGAATTTTATTCTAAGTGTGGATGCAATTGTGTGCAATGGTCTTAAGCAGAGAACAGGCTATGCGATTTGTATTTTGGAAAAGATCACCTTAGCTGTTCTAGAGGGAATGGACCAGGTAGTGGAGGGGGGTGGCAAGAGTGACGAGGAGACTTTTTCGATAGTGCAGGAGATGAACGTGTCTTAAACTTAGAAAACAGCAGAGGAGATGAAGACAAGTAGTCAAATTCAAGGATGTACGCTGGAGACAGAACAAACAGATACGTTTATCAGTTGGCTTTGGGGAATAAGACAAATCAGCACCACAGATAACTCCACTCTTGTTAGTTTCAGGAACTGGATGGAGTGGGGGACAATTTGCTAAGAGAATGAAACCTTGGGGAGAAACACGTAGGGGAAATAAAAGATTTATTAAGTTTTAGAATATGGTAAGCATGTTATATCTGGAATATTGGACAGGCATGCAATAAAATATCTTAGGATATCTCTGTGGACGATGGGAAGTGAGAATCTGAATGAGAGGACATCTATCATTTATTCACTAATGTATTTATTCATCTGAAAACATTTTTGTACACCTACTGTATATAAAGAATTTTTAAAATACTTAAACTAAATATGTGAACAAAACAGACACAAATTCTTACCCTCTCCACCCTCCATGGACGTACATTCTAGTCCAAGCAAACAAACAATAAGCAGAAACATAAGTAAAATAGATGAACCATCAGACCTTGGCTTACACTAGGGCATTTGCATAAGCAATAGTCAGATTTGAGGTATATTGTGAAGGTGGAACTATCAGGATCAACCAAGACAGAATTCATGTCTGAGAACAAAAATGTCCATAGTGTGAGCCTGAGCAACCGGAATGATGTCATTGACTGAGACGGGGAAGGTTCTAGGAAGAACACATTTGGAACATGAAGGTCAAGAGTTTGATTCAGGACACACTAGTTTGAAATGCTTACTAGACAGCCAAGAGGAACTGCTGAACCTGGAGCTCAGGGAAGAGTTCCAGACAAGAGACGCACACTTTATTCTATTATTTTATATTATATATTTTTATTTTTCCTTAAGTTATCTGGGTACAGGTGGTATTTGGTTACATGAGTAGGTTCTTTAGTGGTGATTTGTGAAATTTTGGTGCACCCATCAACCAAACAGTATACACTGCACCATATTTGCAGTTTTTATCCCTTGCTCCCCTCCTACTCCTCCCCGCAATCCCCAAAGTCCATTGTATCATTCTTATACCTTTGTGTCCTCATAGCTTAGCTCCCACGTATTAGTGAGAACATATGATGTTTGGTTTTCTATTCCTGAGTTACTTAACTTAGAATAATAGTCTCCAATATCATCCAGGTCCCTGAAAATGCTGTTACTTCATCCCTTTTTATGGCTGCATAGTATTCCATCATGCACATACATATATATATAAAATGTGTGTGTATATATATATATGTGTATATGTATATATGCATACACATCTCACAGATATATAACTGTGAGATAGATATACATATGTATATGTATATGAGATATACACACACATATATCTCACAGATATATAACTGAGATAGATATACATATCTCATATACATATACATATGTATATCTATCTCACAGTTATATATTATATATCTGTGAGATATATGTGTGTGCATATATCTTATACATATATCTATCTCACAGTTCCTTTATCCATTTGTTGATTGATGGGCATTTGGGTTGGTTTCATTTTTGTAATTGTGAATTGTGCTGCCATAAAGATGTGTGTGCAAGTATCTTTTCTGAATAACTTCTTTTCCTCTGGGTAGATACCCAGTAGTGGGACTGCTGGATCAAACAGTAGTTTTACTTTTAGTTCTTTAAGAAATCTCCACAGTCTTCCATAGTGGCTGTACTAATTTACATTCCCACCAGCACTGTAGGAGCGTTCCCTGTTCACTGTATCCTTGACAACATCTACTATTTTTTGACTTTTTTATTATCACCGTTCTTGGAAAAGTAAGGTGGTATTACGTTGTGGTTTTGATTTGCATTTCCCTTATCATTAATGACATTGAGCATTTTTTTTTATGTTTGTCGGCCTTCTGTGTATCTTCCTTTAAGAATTGTCTATTAATGTCCTTAGCCCATTTTTTGATGGAATTTTTTATTTCTTACTGATTTGTTATAGATTCTGGATATTAGTCCTTTGTCAGATGTATAGATTGTGAAGGTTTTCTCCCATTCAGTGGTTTGTCTGTTTACTCTGCTGACTGTTCTTTTTGTTTTGCAAAAGCTCTTTAGTTTAGTTAGGTCCCAGCTATTTATCCTTTTTTTTTTTTTTTTTTTTTTGGCATTTGTTTTTGGGTTCTTGGTCATGAAATATTTGCCAAAGGCAATGTCTAGAAGGGTTTTTCCAATGTTATCTTCTAGAATTTTTATAGTTTCAGGCCTTAGGTTTAAGTTCTAATCCACCTTGAGTTGATTTTTGTATAAGGTGAGAGAGATGAGGATCCAGTTTCATTCTCCTACATGTGGCTAGCTGACTATCCCAGCACCATTTGTTGAAAGGGTGTCCTTTCCCTACTTTATGCTTTTGTTTGCTTTGTTGAAGATCAGTTGGCTGTAAATATTTGGGTTTATTTCTGATTTCTCTATCCTGTTCCACACAGACCACACATTGGTCTGTGTGCTGACTTTTATACCAGTACCATGCTGTTTTGGTGACTGTGGTCTTATAGTATAGTCTGAAATCAGGTAGTACGATGCCTCCAGATTTGTTCTTTTTGCTTAGTCTTGCTTTGGCTATGCAGGTTCTTTCTTAACTCCATATGAATTTTAGAATTGTTTTTGCTAATTCTGTGAAGACTGATGGTGGTATTTTGATGAGGATTGCATTGAATTTGTAGATTGCTTTTGGCAGTGTGGTCATTTTCACAGTAGTGATTCTACTCATTCATGAGCATGGGATGTGTTTCCATTTGTTTGTATTGTCTATGATTTATTTCAGCAGTGTTTTGTAGTTTTCCTTGTAGAAGTCATTTGACTCCTTGGTTCGGTATATTCCTAAGTTTTTTGTTTTTTGTTTTTGCTGCTATTATAAAAAGAGTTGAATTCTTGATTTGATTCTCTACTTGGTTGCTGTTGTGTAGAAGAGCTACTGATTTGTGTACATTAATCTTGTAAACTCAAACATTGTTGAATTCTTTTATCAGTTTTAGAAATTTTCTGGAGAAATTCTTAGGGTTTTTTTTTTTTCCTTTTTTTTTTTTGAGACAGAGTCTCACTCCGTCACCAGGCGCCAGGCTGGAGTGCAGTGGCGCGACCTCGGCTCACTGTAACCTCCGCTGCCCGGGTTCAAGCAATTCTCCTGCCTCAGCCTCCCGAGTAGCTGGGACTACAGGCACGTGCCACCACGCCTAGCTAATTTTTTTGTATTTTTAGTAGAGACGGGGCTTCACCATGTTGACCAGGATGGTCTCGATCTCTTGACCTCGTGATCTGCCCGCCTCGGCCTCCCAAAGTGCTGGGATTACAGGTGTGAGCCACTGCGCCCGGCCAGGGTTTTTAAGGTAAACAATCATATCATCAGCAAACAGTGACAGTCTGACTTCCTCTTTACCAATTTGGATGTCCTTTATTTCTTTGTCTTGTCTGATTGCTCTGGCTAAGACTTCCAGTACTGTGTTGAAGAGGAGTGGTGATAGTGGGCATCCTTATCTTGTTCTAGTTCTCAGGGGGAACGCTTTCAACTTTTCCCCATTCTGTATTACGTTGTCTGTGGGTTTTTCATAGATGGCTTTTCTTACATTAAGGTATGTCTCTTGTATTCCCATTTTGCTGAGAATTTTAATCATAAAGTGATGCTAGATTATCTTGAATACTTTTTCTGCATCTATTGAGATAATTATGCAATTTTTGTTTCTAATTCTGTTTAGGTGGTGTATCACATTTATTGACTTGCATATGTTAAACCATCCATGAATCCTTGGTATGAAACCCACTTGATCATGGTGGATTATCTTTTTGATACATCGTTGGATTCAATTAGCATTTTGTTAAGGATTTTAGCATCTGTGTTCATCAAAGATATTGGTTTGTAGTTTTCTTTTTTGGTTATGTCATTTCATGGTTTTGGTATTAAGGTAATGCTGGCTTCATAGAATGAATTAGGGAGGGCTCCTTCTTTCTCTATCTTGTGGAATAGTGTCAAAAGGATTGCTACAATTCTTTGAATGTCTGGTAGAATTCTGCTGTGAATACATCTGGTCCTGGACTTTTTTTTTTTGTTGGTAATATTACATTACCATTTCAATCTTACTGCTTATTATTGGTCTGTTCAGGGTATCTAATTCTTCCTTACTTAGGCTAGGAGGGTTGTATTTTTCCAGGAATTTATCCATCTCTTCTAGGTTTCCTAGTTTATGTGCGTAAAGGTGTTCATAGTAACCTTGAATGATTTTTTTGTATTCCAGTGGTGTCAGTTGTAATATCTCCTGCTTCATTTCTTAGGGAGGTTATTTGGATTTTCTCTCTTTTTTTGGGTTAATCTTATTAATGGTCTGTCAGTTTTATCTATCTTTTCAAAGAACCAGCTTTTTGTTTCATTTATCTTTTGTACTGTTTTTTGTTGTTGTTTTTGTTGTTTCAATTTCATTTAGCTTTGCTCTGATCTTGGTTATTTCCTTTCTTCTGCTGGGTTTGGGTTTGGTTTGTTCTTGTTTCTCTTGCTCCTTGAAGTGTGACCTTAGAATGTCAGTTTGTGCTCTTTCAGTCTTTTGGATGTAGGCGTTTAGGGCTATGAACACTGCCTTTGCTCTATCCCAGAGGTTTTGATAGGTGGTGTCATTATTGTCAATCAGTTTGAAGAATTTTTAAATTTTCATCTTGATTTTGTTTTTGACCCAATGCTCATTCAGGAGCAGGTTATTTAATTTTCATGTATTTGCCTGGTTTAGCAGGTTCCTTGTGAAGTTTATTTTTTGTTTTATTCCACTGTGGTCTAAGAGAGTGCTTGATATAATTTCAGTTTTTTTAAATTTATTGAGACTTGTTTCATGGCCTATCATATGGTCTAACATGGAAAAAGTTTCACGTGCTTTTGAATAGAATGTGTATCCTGTGGTTGTTGAATGAAATGTTCTGTATATATCTGTGAAGTCCATTTGTTCCAAGGTATAGTTTAAATCCATTGTTTCTTTGTTGACTTTCTGTCTTGATTACCTGTCTAGTACTAAAGTCCTCCACTATTATTATGTTGCTGTCAATTTCATTTCGTAGGTCAATTGATAATTGTTTCATAAATTTGGGAGCTCCAGTATTAGGTACATATATGTCTAGGATTGTGATATGTTCCTGTCAGACAAGGCTTTTTACCATTATACAATTTCTCTCTTTGTCTCTATTAACTGCTGTTGCTGTAAAGTTTGTTTTGTCTGATACAAGAGCAGCTATCCCTGCTTACTTTTGGTGTCCATTTGCATGAAATGCTTTTTTCCATCCTTTACTTTGTGTGAGTCCTTATGTGTTAGGTGAGACTCCTGAAGGCAGCAGATAGCTGGTTGTATTCTTGTCCATTCTGTGGTTTTTAGAGGAGCACTTAGGAAATTTACATTCATTGTTAGTATTGAAGTGTGAGGTACCCTTGCATTCGTTATGCTTTTTGTCGCCTGTATTCTTTGTTTTTTTGTTGTTGTTGTTGTTTTCAGTTTTTGTTTTTAAACTTGTTTGTTTTGTTTTATAGGTCCTGTGTGATTTATGCTTTAAAGATGTTCTGTTTTGATGTGTGTTCAGGACTTGTTTCAAGATTTAGAGCTCCTTTTAGCAGTTATTATAGTGGTGGCTTGGTGTCGGCAAATTCTCTCAGCATTTGTTTGTCTGAAAAATGACTGTATCTTTCCTTCATATAAAATGCCTAGTTCTGCTGGATACAAAATTCTTGGCTGATAATTGTTTTGTTTGAGGAGGCTGAAGATAGGGCCCCAATCCCTTCTAGCTTGTAGGGATTCTGCTGAGAAATCTGCTGTTAATCTGATAGGTTTTCCTTTGTAGGTTACCTGGTGCTTCTGTCTCACAGCTCTTAAGACTCTTTCCTTCATCTTAACTTTAGATAACCTGATGACAATGTGTCTCAGTAAAGATCTTTTTGCCATAAATTTTCCAAGTGTTTTTTGTGCTTCTTGTATTTGGATGTCTAGGTCTCTAGCAAGGCCAAGAAAAATTTCCTCAATTACTCCCTCAAATATGTTTTATAAGCTCTTAGAATTCTCTTCTTCCTCAAGAAGGCTGATTATTCTTAGGTTTGGTGGTTTAACATAATCCCGGACTTCTTGGAGGCGTTGTTTATATTTTATTATTTTTTTCATTGTCTTTCTTGGATTGGGTTAATTGGAAGACCTTGTCTTCAAGCTCTGAATTTCTTTCTTCTACTTGTTCAATTCTGTTGCTGAGACTTTCCAGGACATTTCATATTTCTAAAATGTGTCCACATTTCCTGAATTTTGTGTTGTTTTTTTCTTTAATCTATCTATTTCCTTCAGTATTTCTCCCTTCATTTCTTGTATCATTGTTTGGATTTTCTTGTATTGGGCTTTGCCTTTTTCTGGTCCCCACCGATTAGCTTAATAACTAACTTCCTGAATTCTTTGTCAGGTAAATCAGATATTTCTTTTTGGTTTGGACCCATTTATGGTGAACTAGTGTGATTTTTTGAGAGGTATTAAAAAGCCTTCTTTTTCATATTACCAGGGTTGGTTTTCTGGTTCCTTCTCATTTGGGTAAGCTCTGTTAAAGGAAAAGTCTAGGGCTGACGGCTGTTGTTCAGATTCTTTTGTCCCACAGGGTGTGCCCTTGATGTAGTATTCTCCCCCTTTTCCAAGGGATGTGGCTTCCTGTGAGCCAAACTGCAACAATTATTGACTCTCTTCTGAGTCTGGCCACCCAGTGAGTCTGCCTGGCTCTCAGCTGCTACTGGAATTGTCTCCAAAGAGTCCTGTGATATGAACCATCTATGGGTCTCTCAGCCATGGATACCAGTGCCTGTTCCAGTGGAGGTGGCGGCGGTGGGGGATGGTGGCGTAATGGACAACATGGGAATATTTAGCTTTGGTGGTTTAATGCTCTATTTTTGTGCTGTTTGGCCTCCTGCCAAGAGGTAGCACTTTCCAGAAAGTATCAGCTGTAGTAGTGTGGAGAGGCACCGGCAGTGGGCAGGACCCTGGCACTCCCAAGACTGTATGCCTTTTGTCTTCTGCTACCAGGGTGGATGGGGAGGGACCACAAGGTGGGGGCAGTGCTAGGCATGTCTCAGTTCAGACTCTCCTTGGGTGGATCTTGCTGTGGCTGCTGTGGAGGATGAGGGTGAGATTCCCAGTCACTGGAGTTGTGTACCTAGGAGGATTATGGCTGCCTCTGCTGAGTCACACAGGTGGTCAGGGAAGTGGGGGAAAGCTGGCAGTCACAGGCCTCACCCAGCTTCCACACAAACCAAAGGGCAGTCTCACCACCACCGTGCCCTCCCGCGACAGCCCTGAGTCTGTTTTCAGGCCAAGGGCAAGATGGCTTAAAAACTTGCCCTGGGCTTCTGCCTTCCAGCCGCAAAGGAAAAGGGCTTGGTTCCTCCCCTGCCTGTGATGTCTGCAAGCCAGATTCATGCCCTCCCTGGAGTTCTGGCCAGGAGGTTTCTTGCCCTGTTCAAATTGTTACAAAGTTCAGCTAGAGAATTCCTTCTCCCTGTGGAGTTTTACCCCTGCTCCTCTGTTCACCCTCCTGATGGATCCCTGTGGTACCAGGTTGGAATGGGCTGTTTGAGGACCCAGCGAGCTCCCAGGGCCTTTCTGCTGCTTCCTCTACCTCTGTATTTCAGCCCTCTTACTTGACTCAGCCCCAGGTAAAGTTAGAAACTTCTCTCACAAACAGAAGTTCAGCTTCTCCAGTGGGGCTCTGTGTTTGGGAGAGGAGAGTCTCTCTTTCCCACTTTCACTGTTGGGGCACCTGCAGCGTTTGGGGTGTCTCCCAGGTCCTGCAGGAACAGTCCACTTTCTTCAGAGGGTCTCACCACTCAGGTCCTTGAACGATCATGAGTAATGTGATCCCACATTTTTGAATTATCAATAAATAGATGATATTTAAAGCCACAAGGAAGGATGAGATCACCCAAGGACTGGAGACAGGCAGAAAATAATTCTGGACTGTTCAGAACAGTCCAGTGTTTGTGGGATGTGTAGATGAGAAGAAACAAGGAAAGGAGATTAAAATAAAGGAGGTCACGAGGTAAGAAGAAGATGTAACATGCACATTGTCCCAGAACCCTTGGAATTCCACAGAAGGCATTGTCCATTCCTGTTCAGAATGTCAGTTAATAAGTGGAGTGAGGAAATTGACGGCATGCAAATCTCAGTTGTACATGATACAGAACTGAGAGTTATAATAAAAATGCTCTATCACAGATCCAAGATCCTAAAATATTTCAACAGGCTGCAGTGCCGATGGACTGTGTCCAGTGAGATGATATTTTAGAGAGAAATGCCAAATTTAACTCTCAGGCTCAAAATCCTCAGTGTACTAGAACAATCACCATGATGATGTAGCTGAGGACCAGCCTGCAAAAAGACTTAGGAATTGGGAGTCAATAACACAGTGTAGCTTCCCAAGTAGAGTCACAGGGAGTTGGCTGGGGTTAGTCAAAATCGGGTGCTTAAAATGAGCTACTAAAACCTAGTTCAATTATCTTCTTTGTCAATCCATACCTGGAACACCATTTTCAGTTCTGGGAATACAAATTAAGTTTGGGTCCTAAACTGAGACTGATGGACAATTGAATGGCGAAAAGAAGATAAAGCATCATCTCTGAGGATACTAATCAACCCAAGTGTATCTGGAGAAGAATGTACAGAGTAGCTACAGAATAATAATGGTAGAACTGAGAGTTATTTAAACCGGAGAAAGAGACATTCTATGGGACATTGTGCAGGAGACTACTGTGAATTTCCCAACCCTTTTTAGGCAAAACAAACTATACTTTCCAGCTGTCTCATAGTTAGGAAGAGCTAGAAAGAGATGATACTAGAAGAGGCTGGAAGTGTAGGCAGGGGTTAGAACACACAGGCTAGGTTTTGTTTGCCATTGGAAGTATTCTGGTGTCTCTTCTAAGAGCCAAAGTCATGGATGTGTTTTAAGTACGAGATAAGGACGTCATCGAAAATGAAGTTATGAAAGATTACTATCTGCAGTGAAGAAAATAGTGTAGAGCAGGATTAAGAGTAGTTGAAACATTTGTAATGATTTACACTAGAAAAAACCAGTTTGGAGTACAACAGAGGCAGTGGATACAGGAAGAAAGGGATGGACTTGAAAAATACATAAACGCATCTTTTTTTTTTTCAGGAAAAATCAACAGGACTTGGTATTGGGTTGAACATAAGGACATGCAAAAGGAAGTACCAATAATGACATAAATCGATAATAAAACGAAAGACAGCCATCCACTAGACGTTGTTTATTACAAATCTATCTATCATCTATCTATCTATCTATCTATCTATCTATCTATCTATCTATCTGCCTATGTATCAGTGATCTCTGTATATATAACATTTATAGCTTTATTATCTGTCATCTATATTCATAATCATACTTTATCCACATATTTATCTATTATGTCTATTTATATAGAAAAGCATGAGTTTCTCTAAGAGGTCATCCATTATTTCCTGTCCTGTCTCCAGGTAAGATCAACGAAAGCTAGACAATTCCCCAGTGGAGATGTTATAAAGAGAATTCCATCATATTATGAAAAATTTATAGGCTGTTCTAAAACATATTCTCACTGATCTTCCTAACAAAATGTCAAGAATTCTATTAAGTGGATGGAGTCATTGTGACATTATTTCACAGATAAGAAGAGGCAGATACCAAGATAGAAACTTTCCAAAGTTACTGTGATAAGTGATGACAGAAACATGGGTTTTTCTTCTTGAGAGCCTCAATTACTTTTCCCATTATTCAGAAAGCTCCTAACATTCCATGTCCATCATAACAGCTCTGCTTTGTCATCTTCCATTCTGAAGAAAAATGTGGTCCCATGAATTAGGACCATGGCATGAGGCAGACCTTTCCTTTCTTTCATACACACACACACACACACACACACACACACACACACACACACATATATAATTGCACTTTAGGTTCTGAGGTACATGTGCAAAACATGCAGGACTGTTGCATAGGTACATACATGGAAATGTGGTTTCCTGCCTCCATCCCCCCGTCACCTATATCTGGAATTTCTCCCGCTGTTATCCATCCCCAACCTCCCTAACCCCCACTGTCCCTTACCTATTCCCCTCCAACAGACCCCAGTGTGTGATGCTCTCCTCCCTGTGTCCATGTGTTCTCATTGTTCAGCACCCACCTATGAGTGAGAACATGTGGTGTTTGTTTTTCTGTTCTTGTGTCAGTTTGCTGAGAATGATGGTTTCCAGATTCATCCTTGTCCCTACAAAGGACACCAACTCATCGTTTTTTTATGGCTGCATAGTATTCATGGTGTATATGTGCCACATTTTCCTTGTCCAATCTATCATCAATGGGCATTTGGGTTGGTTCTAGGTCTTTGCTATTGTAAATAGTGCCACAATGAACATACGTATGCATGTGTCTTTATAATAGAACGATTTATAATCCTTTGGCTATATACCCAGTAATGGGACTGCTAGGTCAAATGGAATTTCTATTTCTAGGTCCTTAAGGAATTGCCACACTGTCTTTCACAATGGTTGAACTAATTTACACTCCCACCAACAGTATAAAATTGTTCCTATTTCTCCACATCCTCTCTAGCATCTGTTGTCTACAGATTTGTTAATGTTGCCATTCTAACTGGCTTGAGATGGTATCTCAATGTGGTTTTGATTTGCATTTCTCTAATGACCAGTGATGATGAGCTTTTTTCCCTATGTTTGTTGGTCTCACAAATGTCTTTGAAAAGCATCTGTTAATGTCCTTCACCCGCTTTTAAATGGGCTCGTTTTTTTCTTGTAAATCTGTTTTAGTTCTTTGTAGATTCTGGATATTAGCCCTTTGCAAAATGGGTAGATTGCAAATTAGTTTTCCCATTTTGTTGGTTGACGGTTTACTCTAATTATTGTTTCTTTTGCTGTACAGAAGCTGTGAAGTTTAACTAGATCCCATTTGTCTATTTTGGCTCTCGTTGCCAATGCTTTTGTTGTTTTGGTCATGAAGTCCTTGCCTATGCCTACGTCCTGAATGGTTTTACCTAGGTTTTCTTCTAGGGTTTTTATCATGCTAGGTCTTATGTTTAAGTCTTTAATCCACCTGGAGTTAATTTTAGTGTAAGGTGTCAGGAAGGGGTCCAGTTTCTTCTTTCTGCACATGGCTAGCCAGTTTTCCCAACACCATTTATTAAACAGGGAATCCTTTCCCCATTGCTTGTTTTTGTCGGGTTTGTCAAAGATCCGATGGTTGTAGATGTGTGGCATTGCCTCTGAGGCCTCTGTTCTGTTTCATTGGTCTATATTTCTGTTTTGGTACCAATACCATGCTGTTTTGATTACTGTAGCCTTGTAGTATACTGTAGCCTTTGACACAGTACCTGAAGTCAGGTAGTGTGATGCCTCCAGTTTTGCTTTTTTGCTTAGAATTGTCTTGGCTATGTGAGCTCTCTTTTGGTTCCATATGAAGTTTAAGGTGGTTTTTTCCAGTTCTTTGTAGAGGGTCACAGGTAGCTTGATGGGGATAGCACTGAATCTATAAATTACTTTGGGCAGTATGGCCATTTTCACAATATTGATTCTTCCTAACCATGAGCATGGAATGTTTCTCCATCTGTTTGTGTCCTCTCTTATTTCCTTCAGCAGTGGTTTGTATATCTCCTTGAAGAGGACCTTTACATCCTGTGTTAGTTGTATTCCTAGGTATTTTATTCTCTTCGCAGCAATTGTAAATGGCAGTTCATTCTTTATTTGGTTCTCTTTAAGTCTGTTATTGGTGTACAGGAATGCCTGTGATTTCTGCACACTGATTTTGTATCCTGAAACTTTGCTGAAGTTGCTTATCACTTTAAGGAGATTTTGGGCTGAGACAATGGGGTCTTCTAAATATACAAACATGTCATCTGCAAATAGAGACAATTTGACTTCCTCCTTTCCTAATTGAATACCCTTTATTTATTTTTCTTGCTTGATTTCTCTGGCTAGAAATTCCAATACTATATTGAATAGGAGCGATGACAGAGGGCATCCTTGTCTAGTGCCAGATTCCAAGGGAATGCTTCCTGTTTTTGCCCATTCAGTATGATATTGGTTGTGGGTTTGTCATAAATAGCTTTTATTATTTTGAGATGCATTCCATCAATACCTAGTTTATTGAGAGTTTTTAGCATAAAGGGCTGTTGAATTTTGTCAAAGGTCTTCTCTGCATCTATTGAGATAATCGTGGTTTTTGTCATTGGTTCTGTTTATGTGGTGGATTACGTTTATAGACTTTTGTATGTTGAACCAGCCTTGCATCCCTGGGATGAAGCCTACTTGATCATGATGGATAAGCTTTTTGATGTGCTGTTGCAATTGGTTTGCCAGTATTTTATTGAAGATTTTTGCATCTATGTTCATCATGGATATTGGCCTGAAGTCTCTGCCAGGTTTTGGTATCAGGATGATGTTGATCTCATAGAACGATTTGGGAAGGATTCCCTCTTTTTGTATTGTTTGAAATAGTTTCAGAAGGAGTAGTCCTAACTCGTCTTTGCATGTCTGGTAGAATTCAGCTGTGAACCCATCTGGACCTGGGCTTTCTTTGGTTGGTAGGCTATTAACTGCTGCCTCAACTTCATCCCTTGTTATTGGTCTATTCAGGATTTCGACTTCTTCATGGTTTAGGCTTGGGAGGGTGCAAGTGTCCAGGAATTTATCTATTTCTTCCAGGTTTACTGGTTTGTGTGCATAGAGTTGTTTGTAGTAATCTCTGATGGTAGTTTGTATTTCTGTGGAATTTGTGGTGATATCCCCTTTATCGCTTTTATTGCATCTACTTGATTCTTCTCTCTTTTCCTTTTTATTAATGTGGCTAGTGGTCTATTTAGTTGATCTTATAAAAAAAACTGGCTCCTGGACTTATTGATTTTTTGAAGGGTTTTTTGTGTCTCTATCTCCTTCAGTTCTGCTCTCATGTTAGTTATTCCTTGTCTTCTGTTAGCTTTTGAGTTTTTTTTGTTTATCTTCTCCTCTAGCTCTTTCAATTTTGATGATAGGGTGTCGATTTTAGATCTTTCCTTGCTTCTCATGTGGGTGTTAATTGCTACAAATTTTCCTCTAGACACTACTTTAAATGTGTCCCAGAGATTCTCGTACATTGTGTCTTCATTCTTGTTGGTTTCAAATAAATTCTTTTTATTTATTTATTTTATTGCATTTTAGGTTTTGGGTACATGTGAAGAACATGCAAGATTGTTACATAGGTACACACATGGCAGTGTCATTTGCTGCCTTCCTCCCCATCACTTATATCTGGCATTTCTCCCCATGCTATCTCTCCCCAACTCCCCACCCTCCGCTGTTCCTCCCCTATTTCCCCCCAACAGACTCCAGTGTGTGATGCTCCTCTCCCCGTGTCCATGTGTTCTCATTGTTCAACACCCACCTATGAGTGAGAACATGTGGTGTTTGATTTTCTGTTCTTGTGTCAGTTTGCTGAGAATGATGGTTTCCAGCTTCATCCATGTCTCTACAAAGGACACAAACTCATCGTTTTTTATGGCTGCATAATATTCCATGGTGTATATGTGCCACATATTCCCTGTCCAGTCTATCATTGATGGGCATTTGGGTTGCTTCCAGGTCTTTGCTATTGTAAACTGTGCTGCAATGAACATTCATGTGCATGTGTCCTAACAGTAGAACGATTTATAATCCTCTGGATATATACCCAGTAATGGGATTGCTGGATCAAATGGAATTTCTATTTCTAGGTCCCTGAGGAATCGCCACACTGTATTCCACAATGGTTGAACTAATTTACACTTCCACCAACAGTGTAAAAGTGTTCCTATTTCTCCACATCCTCTCCAGCATCTATTGTCTCCAGATGTTTTAATGCTTGCCATTCTAACTGGTGTGAGATGGTATCTCAATGTAGTTTTGATTTGCATTTCTCTAATGACTAGTGATGATGAGCATTTTTGCATATGTTTGTTGGCTTCATGTATGTCTTCTTTTGTAAAGTGTCTGTTCATATCCTTCGCCCACTTTTGAATGGGCTTGTTTGTTTTTTCTTGTAACTCTGTTTTAGTTCTTTGTAGATTCTGGATACCAGCCCTTTGTCAGATGGGTAGACTGCAAAAATTTTTTCCCATTCTGTTGGTTGCCGATTCACTTTAATGACTGTCTCTTTTGCTGTGCAGAAGCTGTGGAGTTTAATTAGGTCCCATTTGTCTATTTTGGCTTTTGTTGCCAATGCTTTTGGTGTTTTGGTCATGAAGTCCTTGCCTATGCCTATGTCCTGAATGGTTTCGCCTAGATTTTCTTCTAGGGTTTTTATGGTGTTAGGTCTTATGTTTAAGTCTTTAATTCATCTGGAGTTAATTTTAGTGTAAGGTGTCAGGAAGGGGTCCAGTTTCTTCTTTCTGCACATGGCTAGTCAGTTTTCCCAACACCATTTATTAAACAGGGAATCCTTTCCGCATTGTTTGTTTTTGTCAGGTTTGTCAAGGATCAAATGGTTGTAGATGTGTTGTGTTGCCTCCAAGGCCTCTGTTCTGTTCCATTGGTCTATATCTCTGTTTTGGTACCAGTATCATGCTGTTTTTATTACTGTAGCCTTGTAATATAGTTTGAAGTCCAGTAGCATGATGCCTCCCACTTTGTTCTTTTTGCTTAGAATTGACTTGGCTATGCGGGCTCTCTTTTGGTTCCATATGAAGTTTAAGGTGGTTTTTTCCAGTTCTGTGACGTAGGTCTATTGTTATGTGTGAATTTAATCCTGTCGTTTTGATGCTAGATGGTTGTTTTGCCCATTAGTTGACATAATTTCTTCATTGTGTCAATGTTTTTACCATTTGTACATTTTTGGAGTGGTCGGTACTAGTTGTTCCTTTCTATGTTTAGTTCTTCTTTCAGGAGTTCTTGTAAGACAGGCCTGGTGGTGATGAAATCTCTGGATGGAGAATGAGTCTGATGAATTGATAAAAACAGGCTTCAGAAGGTGGGTAATAACAAACCTTCTGAAATTTTATTTCTCCTTTGTTTATGAAGCTTAATTTGGCTGGATATGAAATTCTATGTTGAAAGTTCTTTTCTTTAAGGATGTTGAATACTGGCCCCCACTCTCTTCTGGCTGGTAGGGTTTCTGCCGAGAGATCTGCTGTGAGTCTGATGGGCTTCCCTTTCCTGACCTTTCTCTCTGGCTGCTCTTAGCATGTTTTCCTTCATTTCAACCCTGGTGAATCTGACGATTATGTGTCTTGGGGCTGCTCTTCTTGAGGAATATCTTTGTGGTGTTCTCTGTATTTCCTGGACTTGAATATTGGCCTGCCTTGCTAGGTTGGGGACGTTCTCCTGGATAATATCCTAAAGAGTGTTTTCCAGCTTGGATTCATTCTCTCCGGCACATTCAGGTACATCTATCAAACATAGATTAGGTGTTCTCACATAATCCCATATTTCTTGGAGGCTTTGTTCATTTCTTTCACTCTTTTTTCTCAGATCTTGCCTTCTCATTTTGTTTCATTGAGTTGATCTTCAATCTCTGATATCCTTTTTTCTGCGTGGTCGATTCGGCTATTGAAACTTGTGTATGCTTCATGACGTTCTCGTGTTGTGTTTTTCAGCTCCATCAGGTCATCTATATTCTTTTTTAAGCTATTTATTCCTTTTAGCATTTCATCAAACCTTTTTTCAAGGTTCTTACTTTCTTTGCACTAGGTTAGAACATGTTCTTTTAGCTCAGAGAAGTTTATTACCCACCTTCTGAAGCCTGTTTCTGTCAATTCATCAGACTCATTCTCCATCCAGCCTTGTTCCCTTGTTGGTGAGGAGTTGTGATCCCTTGGAGAAGGAGAGGCATTTTGGTTTTGGGTGTTTTCATCCTTTTTGCATTGGTTTCTTCCCATCCTTGTGGATTTATCTACCTGTGGTCTTTGTAGTTGGTGACTTTCAGATGGGGTCTCTGAGTGGACGTCCTTTTTGTTGATGAAGTTATTTCTTTCTGTGTTTTAGTTTTCCTTTTAACAGTCAGGACCCTCTGCTGTAGGACTGCTGGAGGTCCACTCCAGAACCGAGGCAGACCTTTTCAATCCATCCATGCATGGGACAAATGTTTCCTTCCTGCTCTTTGTCTGACACACAGACAGGTCTATGTCTATCACTGCACTGGCCCTGTGTGTTCTTACTAACATAGTTCCATGCTTAAATCCTGGTGGTGTAAAGCATCAGTTTTGGAGTCAGACATTCTTTTTAGTAATGTGACTTCAAATATTTTTTTTCTACCAGCCTCAATTTTTTCATCTGCAAAATGGCCATGATGGCCATTTCTCTTGCTGATAGAGCATTGATACAATGTTTTGTAAAGAGGCTGCATGATGTGCACCAGGTAGCAAAATATAACTGCCTAGACACCTAATAAAAAAGACAGTCTGTTTATTTTGTAGAGTTGAATTGTTTTTCAGTGGTTGAATTGCACATTTAGTACTATCTCCCGATTTTATTACAACAAAGAAAATTCCTTTAAGTCCAGGATGTATTTTTCTAGAATGATATGGGTTCTGGGTTCCATCATTACACCAAGATTGATACACTAGAAGGCTAAATTTGCTCCGTTTCATATCTTAGAAAGGAATTTAAGTTTTCTTTCTTTTTTAAAGATGAATCTGTTGCATACATTAAGAGGTGTGTAATACTTAATACTCTCACATTAAGTAAAATAATTAACTGGCTAGTCACACACAATTTCAAAATGAAAATGACAGATTTAATAGATAGAGCTCTCAGATCTCTGCTAACATGCTTTGGAAAATCCTTTCCTTAATGATTCCATTTCTTTTCCATATGTTGTCTTATTATACTTGCATATAAATGCAAATTCATGGAAACGAATAGGCTCCATTTTCATTCAAAAATTGTCAGGAAACAGATCTGCTTGGAACCATACAGTGCAGTTTAGGTATTTCCTTCCAGTTTGTTGCTGACAGGTTTAGGAAAAATAAGTTCTGTAAAAAGTCACTTTGAGCTGTAACTACTATATCCCTTAGGTCATAATTTTAAAGAATTCTACTGCAGGGCAGCCATTCTGTTGTTAATGATACAGCTACCCAGAAGGCATTAAAATGTCCCTTCTTCCCATTCCTATTTATGTTACTCGTATTTTTACAATTAAAAAAAGCTTAAATGGCAACTTTTCCCATCTTTTCTGATCTCGACATAATATTCTCTGACACACACCATCATTTCATTAGAGAAATTTTTATACATCCACTTGCTATACCCTTGGGGATTCACAGTAACCTCTGTGAACGTACTACAAAGAGAAAAACACACAGACAAAAAAAAAATATCTAGCATTAGATGAAATAACAAACCCAAAAATCACTGCTGGTGAACCAAAAAAATTAAATTGATTCTGAAGAAAAGTGCTGATTCTTTAGGAAAATGTGATTAGAGGTAGCCTGGCCTTGAGCTTAAGATTGTCAAAGAACCCTGTTAGGTGTTTGTTAAACCCTTTTTGATGGGAAGTTCGCAGGTATAAAAAATACATTTCAAAGCTTTAAATCTTAGCTGAAGCCTGATCTTCAATGTTTAATATCACCAACCAAGCACTTTGATTTAAGTATCAATGACCAGCTACAACTGGACAAGTAGGTATGCTGGCTTCATTCAGGGTGGCAGTGCTAGCCATGTTATCTTGAAGACAGGAGTCATTTCTCCCCTGCCTTGCCACGTGTTTTATTAATGAGGAATAGAGGGTAGGACCTTTCTTCACATGCCTCTCTGATTTTTCGAGCACATTTTCCATGGGAAGTAGGGTTTCTTTTGAAGGTTTTAAGATCTATTTTGTAAATAAATGAAAAGCAGTTACCTCCTTCACGCAAAATTCTATAGAACCATACTTGTCCTGTAATTTTTTGGCTAAGGATTTTCTTTTTTTCAGTCTTCAAGTGTTGCCCAGCTTCTGTTCCTTTCTGTTGGAAGCCTGAATTTATCCAGGAATCCATCTTTTACTGACTGCATTTGGAGGAAGCTGATCTTAGTGAGTTATGGTGATACTGTCTCCATGGTTATCACGAGTTTAGGAAGCCTGTCTTGGACTAACCTGGGTATCTGGTGGTTGCTACCAGTTTAGAGTAGACTTATGGCCTAATTGGACACAGTCAGGCTGTTCGCATAGCCAAGCAAATCCAGTCTTAAACAGTGGATCAATAAATTCTGATTTCTGCCTAAGCCAGTTTGGTTTGAGTTTGAAAAGTTTCTAACAGATGCAGCATTCTGTCATTTGGTGCCTGCCTGAGAGAAGAGTTTAGGCTCCACACACAGAGCATAGTCGTCATTACCTACTATGTAAAATATCATAGATTTATTTAGTCTTTTCATTCCTACAGGACACTGAACGTATACTTTTTCCTTAATTTCTTGAAAAATGTGTAGAAGAAAAAAGTGATAATGACTTCAATTTTGTGTGTGTGAATATCCCCAAACATGCCTTCTTTGGCATTGCTATAAAGATCAGCACATGTATTCACTGTAAAGCCACAGAGTGACACACCCTGTGCTCAGTGTTTCACTTCCACACTCATCACATTTCACACCACCCTGTGAAGTAGAGGTACCATCATTACCTTCAGTTTGCAGGTGACAAAAGTGAGGTGCAGAAAGGCCATTTTCCTCGCCCAAAGTCTGCTCAGTTACACACTTTGAGACCAGGCATCTAAATTCGCTCCATGTGATTCATTCCCCAGCACCAGCATGGTTACTAAGCTTCTATTGCGGGATGGACGCCAGTTCAAGTGCTACAAATACAGCATGAACACAACAGGCACTACCCCTGTCGCCTTGGGGATTGGATGCTGGACAGAAACAAGATACTTTAGGTGTAAAGAAATACCATGGAGAAAAGGTAAATGAGGATAAGGGAGTACAAAGCATGGCAGGATACTCTTTAGACAGGGTGGTCAGAAAAGGCCTTACTGATGAGGCTGAATTCTGTGCACCATGGTGTGACCCACACATTACAGAATGCCAAAATCAAATTCACCCTAAAACATAAGCCAGGTGAAGCTGGGTGGCACCTGCAAATCAGGTAGATCCTGAGGTTTCCTGGAATTTTGAGTTGGGCTTTAAGTGGTCTTTCTTGTGAGAAATACAAGTTCAATAGATATGAGAGCGGACTGGAGGCTTGGCAGCTGGCACAAAACCTGAAATATGAATCCCCATGGACTCCAGTCTTTGTAAAAGGTGTTTTCACCTTCTAGTAGTTGCTGATATGATTTTTAGATGCTACGGAGTGACTCAGTCCTTAGAAACCAAGTCAAGAGGCAAGAAAACACCAGGTCTGAGCAAGTGGAACCTGAGACTTCATTACAAACATGCCCTTAAATCACTTTCCAGTTCTCCTTCCTGTTCTGCCTTCAAGTCTTATATGAGTTTAATTCAAAGGTCATTGCTGGCCACAGAGCAAGCAAGCTCTGACACTGTCCAGTGGACACCACGAAAGAGGAAGACGATGAAGTTCACCGAAGAATGTGAGGGGCAAAAAGGGTGATGTAGGATGGCTAAGCGTCATGAGTGCTAGAGGTCCCCCAGGACTCTGAAAGGATGGAAGGCTGCACCATCCGGAGGGTTCGCTCACGACAGGGATTAACAGGCTCGGGGCTGAGTTATCAAACCTGAGGTTCCTTCAGAACGATCAAGGGAAAATGCAGCTCAAGCTGCCTTCTTCAGTTAATGCTATCGATGCTCTCCATAAGGTGATGTACATTCAGAATTCATCTCTTCTCTGTGGAAAATACACTTCACAATAACACTACTTTTTTATTTTTAGGGAACTCTTCATTCAAGGAGATAAAAATTTATATCGTAATTGGGGATTGTAGGGGAATATTTTCAACCCCCAGAAGGAGGAACTCAGGCCTGGATAAGCCAAGGCTACACTGAGGTTAGACCAGGAATGGGCAAATCAGTCTGCAAAAGCTGTCGTTTTTGTATGTCCTGCAGCTACAAATGCTTTATGCATTCAAATAAATGGTTAAAAAAATCAAAAGAAGTACACTGCTTTGTGACACATGAAAATTACATGTAATTAAAGTTTCAGCTCTCATAAAGTTTCAGCTTTTTACCGGAACTCAGTTACACCCATTCGCTTCCATGTTTATGGCTGCCTTCTGGCCCCACAGGCAGGTGGAATCACCGCACGGAGACCGTGTGGCTTGCCAGGCTGAAAATATTTACTACCTGTCCCTTCACACGGCGTTTGCCAACCCCACTGTTTTCAACGCTTCTATTTGAGCTATTTCTCCTTTTATATAACAAATATTTATGTAACAAATAAAGTAGTTCTTACCTTACTGTCCTGAAATAACAACCACAATTAATATAATCTACCCATGCACATATTTTTAAAATGCATATGGAAAGGAACAAGTACCAGTCACTGCAAAAGCAAACCAGTTGGCAAAGACCAAAAATGCAATGAAGAAAATGAGTCAACTAATGAGAAAGAAAACCAGCCAGTAACAAAATGGCAGGATCAAATTCACACATAACAATATTAACATTGAATGTAAATGGCCTAAACACTCCAATCAAAAGATACAGACTGGCAAAAAATTTTTTGCAATCTACCCATCTGACAAAGGGCTAATATCCAGAATCTACAAAGAACTAAAACAGATTTACAAGAAATAAACAAACAACCCCGTTCAAAAGTGGGCAAAGGATGTAACAGACACTTTTCAAAAGAGGACATACATTAGGCCAACAAACACATGAAAAAATACTCATCATCACTGGTCATTAGAGAAACACAAATCAAAACCACACTGAGATATCGTCTCACGCCAGTTAGAATGGCAATCATTAAAAAATCGGGAGACAACAGATGCTGGAGAGGATATGGAGAAATGGGAACACTCTTACACAGTTGGTGGGAATATAAATTATTTCAACCATTGTGGAAGACAGTATGGTGATTTCTCAAGGATCTAGAAATAGAAATTCCATTTGACCCAGCAATCCCACTATTGGGTATAAAAGAACTATAAATCGTTCTACTATAAAGATACATGCACACATATGTTCATTGCAGCCCTGTGTACAATAGCAAAGACCTGGAACCAACCCAAATGCCCATCAATCATAGACTGGACAAAGAAAATGTGATACATACACACATGGAATACTACGCAGCCATTAAAAATGATAAGTTTGTGTCCTTTGCAAGGACTTGGATGAATCTGGAAACCATCATTCTCAGCAAACTGACCCAAGAACAGAAAGCCAAGCACTGTATGTTCTCACTCACAGGTGGGTGTTGAACAATGGGAACACATGGACACAGGGAGAGGAGCATCACACACAGGGGACAGTTGGGGGGGTAGGGGAGAGACAATGGGGGGGTGGGGAGGGAGGGCAGGGTGGGGAGGGATAACATCGGGAGAAATGCCAGATATAGTATGCACCTAAAGTAAAATAAATAAATTATTTTAAAAAATGCATACAGTATTTTCACTGAATTATAAAATATAAATAAAAGAAAACAGTTTATAAGAAAATAATATGTATTCAAATAAATAAATTTAGGGGGCAGGCACAGCACTGTAAGCCATGATGGTGCACTCAGATACCTGCACCTTTGGGTAGAAGTGTGTGAACGAGACACATCTAAGTGCAGACTGACACACATTCCTGTGCTGACAACCCAAACATCACAACTGGCACTGCTGTTGTTGCTTAATGAGAGAGTTGACTGACAATAGCAGGTGCTTTTGATGGAGCACATGGCCATCGACAAATTGGTTTATGGGGGAAGGAACTTCTATCTGATCTCCGCTCTCCTCTCAGTGCATTACATTGGCTGAACCCAAGCAGAAGCCAGTGGGCAGGGCAGCCTGTTTGATGTAATCCATAAAGGAAAGACCCCGGGAGCACAAAGCAACGTGGAGAAGAACAAACAGTGGGTCCACACAGCAGGTGGAAGTATAGCAACCACCATCATCTCAGTAAATAACGTGACCTCCCCCTGAATCCTCCAAGCCAAACCTTTAGATGTTGTCTAACCTAATAGCCACTAGCACACATTGTTGCTGATGTTAATATCAATTTTTTAAAATTCAGTTATTTAGTTACACAATCCACATTTCTAGAACTCAGTAACCAATGTGGCCACCATAGTGAATGGCTTAGATGATAGAACACTTGTATCATCTCGGAGAGTTTCACCAGGCAGTCTGCCTAGTCTAGACTCACATTTGCTGCCTCCTGTTCAAACACACTCCTCCTCCAGTCAATAAGCAAGTGGTCTTTCTATTTCCAACGCTGATCTCTCCCTGCAAATCTGATCTCCTCATAGCATTCAGAGTGATATTAAACAATAAATCATGACTGTATCAGATTTAAACATCTTGAACCAGAAACCCTGCTGCATGTCCCATGCATGATAGGGTCTCTAGTCCCCAGCTCCCACCTACCCCGACCTCATCTCTCCTTGCACCATTTCCCCCTTACTCCCTCCAGCTGCACTGGACCTTTTTCCATTCGAAAGCACTCAGAGCTGGCCCCTGCTTTGGGCTCCAGCACCCACTTTGGAAAGCCAGCTCCTCTCACAGCTTCCCAGGCTGGGCCTTCCTTGAACTACGTCTGAGCTCAAATATCATCTCTGCAGGGACAACCTAGCCTGAAAGAGCACATCTCCATGAGTCCCCTCCATGACACCCTATTCTGCTTTCTTCCAAGCATGTATTAATTCTGAACTTATCTTGCTCAATTATTTTTGGCATATTTCCCAGGTGCTTCCCCTGAGTGGCATGAGCTCCGCTAAATCTCAAGACAAAGGCGGGTGCCCAGCACATAGTGGGCTCAGGAAGTGCTTTTCGAATAGACTGTGTCTCTGCAGTGCCTCTCAAATGAGTTACATCATGAGTATTTGTTCACTGATAGCAATTGGTTGTACCATAGCTGGGGCTGTAATAACCACACGGTGAGCAACAAAAGCAGTAACTCTCCTGCGTTTGTTTTGTACTATGGGCCTTTAAAAGCACCGAAGTTCAGCCGCCACCGCCGTCTCATTATAAATCACCTCTGGAGAGGACCGCTCATTAGGGAACATCAGAGGCAACAGAGTGGGCTGAAAAGAAAAGGCAGTGGCTTTGTGCATAATAAATAATTCATTTTCAGATGACTTTTCCTATTTCAATAAGACTTCTCAATTTTGTATTTTTATGAGTGTACCTCTTTGCATTTGCATTTTCCAAAGATCTTTTCACATATGGAACTGATCAACAGCCTACGCTCTGTTTCCCGTGTGAGAGGGGTGTAGTGGACTGGTTGTGAGCTTAGACTCTGGAGCTCATCCATCTGGAATCTAATTTCAGCTCAGCTTCTTAGCTGGGTAGCTTGGGGCCATTCTTCAAACTCTGTGTGGCCTCATTCATCTGTGAAATGGGGGTAATAGTCATATCAACTTCACTGGATCACTGTGGGAATTAAGTTCTTTATGTATGTATGGATATATATATATATATATATATATATATATATATACACACATGAACTTTCTTACATCTTCAATCAGAGATCCCGCTGCAAGTACCGTGGCTGATGGGGTCTCTAGAACCCAGCTCCTGCCTACCCTAGCCTCACCTCCTCGCATCTCCCCCATACATATATGAAGTTCCTAGAACCATACCTGGTACCTAATAAACAGAAAGTATTTGGTGTAATGCCAAATTTGTGAATGCCGTTTAGGGAGCAGTGGCCACTCAACAAACACACAAAGCGAGAAGGTGCTTTAGAGAAGAGATTTTCTCAAGGGCGATTGCAGGATCTTAATTTGCACTTGGTTGAGAAAGTATAAAAGTGAAAGCCATAGTGTGCTGTGCAGTGTGACTGAATTTTCAAAAAGTCTGAGTAAAACAACAGAGGGTATCTGGCCTGTTAATTAACAGGCTGACACAGGAAAAGAATGCTATGAACAGTCAAATAAAAAGAGCCAGGAATCTGCTTTGATGCCAACAATTAAAAAATATATATCTATTATTCAAGCCAGGAAAGGAAGCTCCCTTCCCTAATTTGACAGCCTTTTCTCAAGTTCTGACTTTAGTGGGTGACTGTCACCACACATTACCTGTGCTGACTTTCAAAACTGCTGGAAACAGGTCACCTGGGTTACCATCTCTTCGCAAATGCATGTATATTACAAGAGATAAAGCTGTTCTCTTACGAGCCTTGACTGTGCGCCTACTATGGGCTGGTTCTGTGCTTTCTGCGGGCTGACATCAGAAGGACAGGGTTTGAGCAGAATCACGGTTTGAAAGGATGTAACACAAACCAAGTGACCATGCCAGGGGAACACATCCAAAGATTCTGAGGATGAGGGGAGAGCATGGTTGGTGAAAAGGAAGCTCATTTTATTCAAGGACGTACTTGGTTCAGTACAGCTTATTTAAAACGCATTTCATCAGAAGGATTACAATAGTAAAGTTACATGGTTCTAAAAATATGTGCAAGTTTTGTCTGCTAAGATCACAGGAATGGAAATTTTCTACCAAATCAGAGATTTAGGAGAACACGTCTTAATCAGGAAGATTTAGGAAGATGCAGGTGAGATGAGGAGGGAAGAGATTCCTTAATGACTACTTTATTGTAATCCCAAGAATCATATGAGGAAAGAACTCAGCATTCAACAGAGTAGGTGGAGGGGCAGGCCAAGAATAACCTGCATCGCTTCACCTGTGGTCAACTGGGTTATGGAGCCCCCTACTCGTGCAAATGAGAAAACGGCATCTCAGCATGAAATATCACAGGTCAGGAGGGATTCACTGGGGTCTAGCAGCTTCCAGTTTGGAAAAAAAGCTTGGAGGTTGGAGAGGTTTAGCTGGGTGCTGTGGTTTGAGTGTTTCCTCCAAAATCATGTTGAAACTGAATCCCTGATGTGGCAGTATTGAGAGGCGGGTCCTTTAAGAGGCGACTGGGCCATGAGGGCTCTATACTCACGAGTGAATTAATCCATTCATGGATGACGTAATCACTCATGGTGAATGGACTGATGGGTTATCATGGGAGTGAGACTGCTGGCATTATAAGAAGAGGCAGAGAGACCCGAGACAGCACATTAGCTCACTCAGCCCCCTCACCATACAATGCCCTGCCCCACCCACCTCGGGACTCTGCAGAGAGTCCCCACCAGCAAGAAGGCCTTCGCCAGATGTGGCCCCTTGACCTTGGACTTCTCAGCCTCCATAACTTTAGGAAATAATGTTCCTGATAAATCACCCGGTTTCAGGCATTCTGCTGTAAGCAACAGAAAACAGACAAATACAGCAGGGTTCAAAGAATAAAATGAGACGAGGAAGGACTTCAAGTGCAAATCAAAGGGCTGTACTGAGCTCATGTCCTCCCAAGCTTCTTGGGTAAGCCTTCTACCTACAATGGCTCCAAACACATGCTCTCAACCAGCAAGAATAATTCAATAGTGTCAGAATCCTCCAACTGGCCGACTCACTGCCCTCACTGTGTGCAAGGAAAACATGAGTGCAGAGAGTAGAGGGGTCAACGTGGATCCTGTCCCCACGAGGATCCAGGAAGACCCCGTGGAGGGCGCAGCATGGGAGGTGGGCTATATCGAGAGAACTGTGAGATGCTTTTTGCCTTTCCATCAGAATCACGTTTGAGAAAAAGCTCAGAATGTGATACGAATTGCACTTCCTAAAGAGCAATGGCACGTTGGGTTCTTCACGTTTGTTTAAGAGCTCTGGGGTCTTCCCCAGGATCTTCAGGGTGGGGTTTGGCAGATGCGTCTGTGTGTGTCCTTATGCCATTGTGAGTACCACGTACCACCACCAGCACTAGGGCCCTGTAGGGCTGGGCTTCTCCTTTGATTATTTTCAAGGATAATGCAGACAATGTCTATCCTGACCATGTCTCCTGATGAGGTTTGCTCTGAAGTCTCAGATCCGTTCTAATAACTAAAAGTTACTGCTCATAGCTGAGACCAAAAGCAACATGAGAAGCTGATCAAGAGACGCACTTGGGAGGGCATGCTCTTAAAATCCCACAGGAGAGTAGTCATTCGCCTCCATTTCCTGCACTGACAACAAGAGCAACCACAAGAATAATGCCCAAACAGCCACTACCCAAGAGGAATAAAACAGTTTGTTTTATTTTACAATGAAGAGGACTTGTTAGTATGTTTTACAGGACTAGCTGATAAGGTATTCAAAAATTGATAAAGTGTATATATCAGCGCCATTACCCCTGAACACTGGTGTAAACTCAAAACAGTTGTTTTAGCCAAAACTCAGGAGGCAGTTAGGAGAGAGGGACGTTGAAAAGCTTTGAGAAATGGGATCTCTCGTTTTGGGAATCTGTGTTACCACAAAGGGGATTCCAACTTATTTAAGAAGTGCAAACACCAGGCCGGATGTGGTGGCTCATGTCCCTAATCCCAGCACTTTGAAAGGCAGAGGTGGGCGGATTGCTTCAGGCCGGGAGTTTGAGACCAGCCTGGGCAACATGGCAAAGCCCCATATCTATTAAAATATAAAAATTAGCCGGGCATGGTAGTGCATGCCTGTAATCTCAGCTATTTGGGTGGCTGAGGCTTGCGAATCCCTTGAACACAGGAGGCAGAGGTCGCAGTGAGCTGAGATCGTGCTACTGCACTCCAGCCTGGGTGACGACGTGAGACTCTGTCTCAACAAAAAGAAAAAGAAAAAAAGAAGATCAAACACCATTCTTCAGATTCAGACAGTAAAACGGCTACAGATAAACACCTACTAGATTAATGCTACTTCACCTTTAAAGAGCTTTTCCCTCAGAATTTGCCTCTCTAAAAACAAAACCATATTTACTTACAACACAGTGAGGCATGATTTCCTGAACTGAGAAAATGATGTAATAAATCACATACAAACACGTGACTGGATTAAGAAACTGAAAAGTTTTCAAGACCCTAGACATTAGGGGAGAAAAGGCAAAATGCTGAAGAAGACTTCAAGAAAAAAATACAAAATATTGAAAAATACTTATTTCTAAAAAGTAGTTTTCAATGCAAATGCTTGATGGCATCTCATGCCAGAGCTTTCCTGGAGATGAAATTACACAGCACACAAAGAATGGAGAGGCCACCAGCTTCACCCCAAGTAGACTTCAAATCCTTAATAATAGCACGAAGGTGCTTTCAGCATTATTTTTGAAGACTGTTAATCCACTTATTTAGGTGTGCTGTGTGTGAATATTGTAATATTTGGAGATTTTATGCCTTTTCTGTCTTGGATGTAATTAGAGGGAGATGAGGGATTTCTGTTATGGAAGAGATCAATGGATTTGACTACATACAAGTTACACAAACAGGAAGAAGTCTGTGGATGCCATAAAAGTATGACCAGCAAAGTTAGTTGGCAAATGGTAAACTGGTAAGAGTACCTGCAATACGCCAGTGAAAAGGTGAGGATCACTAATACATGTACATAGGAAGGTGGTTACCAGTGTCTGGGGAGGAGGGCTGGGGGAATGAGGACTTTATGTATAGTAGCTACAGAGTTTCAGTGGTGAAAGATGAAAATGTTCCAGAGATCTGTTTCACAGCAATGCAAAAATACTTAACATTACTGAACGATACACTTAAAATGGTTAAGATGCTAACTTTAATGTTACGTGATTTCTACCACAGTAAAAAAAAAAAAAAAAGATTTATAACAAAGTTATAAGAAGAAATTGAATTCCCAATGAGACAAGAAGATGGGCAAAGAACAAATGCTTAATAAGGAAATAAACATGTCACCTAAGAGGGGCAAATTAAAGCAACACTGAGATATAATTTTTGCTTAATAAATTGTCTGTTTTCTAAATTTTAGTATTTTGTGTTGGTGGAATTGCAGAAAACGGGAATCATTACACATGGCAGGTGGAATTTTAAGTTGGTTAGGCTTTCTGGAAGGCAGTTTGGTGAACACCATAAAAAAGTAATACAATAGGCTGGGCGCGGTGGCTCACGCCTGTAATCCCAGCACTTTGGGAGGCTGAGGCGGGTGGATCACGAGGTCAAGAGATCGAGACCACCCTGGTCAACATGGCGAAACCCCATCTCTACTAAAGATACAAAAATTAGCTGGGCATGGTGGCACGTGCCTGTAGTCCCAGCTACTCGGGAGGCTGAGGCAGGAGAATTGCTTGAACCCAGGAGGTGGAGGTTGCGGTGAGCTGAGATCGCGCCATTGCACTCCAGCCTGGGTAACAAGAGCGAAACTCCGTCTCAAAAAAAAAAAAAGTAATACAATATTGCATATCCTTTGATTCAAATTTCTTTCTAAAAGTTGACCTGGAGGAATTCATTACAAATGTGTGCAAAGACTTTTTTATAAAAATATAAACCATAAAATATTTTATAATGAAAAAACTATTTAATTTTCAGCTTGTGTGGTAGTGTCATGGAGATATACGGGGAATTTTTGTTTGGGCCTAAAACTAGGATGCATCTTTCATTCTTGTCTTTTCTTCACACCTATATCCAATGCATCAGGGAGTCTTGCCATCTGAGGTGGATGCTGCTGCCCCACTGCTATTATCTCAGCCCGCTAGGATGGTCTAAGACAGAGGCAGACATTTCCCCATGTGCACTCTTTCCTTCTTCCAGTGTTGTACACATGCAGCTGGGCCCCTGGCCCCTGGAATAGCTCACTTTCTCCAGCCTCCCTTGCAGCTAGATGTCAGTGCTTGGCGGAGCTCCTTGGCTGATGGGGTGGGAGCAGAGGTGGGGTGCTTGGGATGGAGAGGAGCACATTCTCCTCTTTCCACCTTAGAAAATATATTATAAAAATTATAAGCCAGGTGAGGTAGCTCACGCCTGTAATCCCAGCACTTTGGTTAACTGAGGCGGGTGAATCACCTCAGGTCAGGAGTTCAAGACCAGCCTGGCTAACACAGTGAAACCCCATCTCTACTAAAAATACAAAAATTAGCCAGGTGTAGTGGTGTGTGCTATAATCCCAGGTACTCAGGAAGCTGAGACAGGAGAATTGCTTGAACCTGGGAGGCAGAGGTTGCAGTCAGCTGAGATCACACCACTGCACTCCAGTCTGGGTGACAGAGAGAAACCCTGTCTAAGAAAACAATGATAAAAATGTTTAAAAAAAGTAATACAATATGCAATACTGCATTACCTTTTAAATACTGTTTGCCAAACTGCCTTCCAGAAAGCTTAAGAAATGTGTAATTCCACCCGCTATGTGTAATGATTCCCATTTCCCTGCGACTTCACCAACACAGAATATTAAAACTTAGAAAACAGCTGCAATGTGCGAATGGTCATCATTAATTTGGAGTCAGAGTGATTAGGTCAGTGTCTCTGAGGTCACTCGAAGCAGCAGGATGGAAAGAGGCCACACCCTGACCTGCTGGAGTCACCTTACGAGTCCCAGGCTGCTGACATTCAGACAGGGTATCGAGAGCAGGACAGCATCATAAGGTCTTTTTATTCCAGCAGCCAGAACACAGTCCCCTAGCACTCTCTAATTCTCTCTTATCCTCTTGAATTCAATCTCCACGTACAGCCAGAATGATCTTCTGAAAACATAAGTCCTTCCTTGTGGTTCCCCTGCGGACCGCCTCGCGGCCACCTCCCACTACACACAAAATCCCGCTCCTCGGACTCTGAACTCAACTCACTCACTCCCCCTATCCAGGCAGGCTGGCTTTCTTTCTCTTTCTCTTACGTTTCAGGGATGTGTGACATCATCAATCAATCAATCAATCAATGGATGCATGGATATAAAATTTCCTTCACATATTTCTCAATAAAGATAGCATGAACAAAAGCAAAGTAATTTAATAATGGCAACCATATCCCCTGCATGATAACACTCCTTCACCAACCAAGTCAACGTTAAATTAAGGCACCTTTCTCTGGGAAGAGAACTCAGAACATTCTCAATACAAAAGGTAGCTCAGACTCTGGCTTTCTACTTAGTTCTAGAGGAAGCCGCTCAGAGCCCACTGCCAACAACTCAGCACACCAAGTTTTTTTTTTTTTTTAGATGAAGTCTTGCTCTGTCACCCAGGCTGACGTGTGGTGGCTCACTGCAACCTCTACCTACCGGGTTCAAGCCATTCTCCTGCCTCAGCCTCTCGAGGAGCTGGAACTACAGGTGCATACCACCAGAACCGGCTAATTTTTTTTATTTTTAGTAGAGACAGGGTTTTGCCATGTTGGTCAGGCTGGTCTCGAACTCCTGACCTCAGGTGATCCACCCACCTTGGCCTCTCAAAGTGCTGGGATTACAGGCATGAGTCCCCGTGCCTGGCTCCACCAAGTTTTAATCCAGTACATTTAATTCAGTTTAAGAATTAGTGAGTGCCTACTTACTGTCTACCATTTTTCTCATATTGTAAAATACGGAAGCTGTGGATAAGCCCCTTACCTGAAAAAGTTTATAACATTATTTCCAGAGTATTGTTTATATTTTAAATTCACTAGTTAATTAATCATAATATAGATAACACTTACTGTGTGTTTGCTCTAGGCTTAGCACTCTAATAAGTACACATTTTTTTTTTTTTTGAGGCAGTCTCACCGTGTCACACAGGCTGGAGTGCTGTGGTGCCTTCTTGCCTCACTGAACGCTTTGCCTTCCAAGTTCAAGTGATTCTCATGCCTCAGCCTCCCAAGTAGCTAGGATTATAGGCATGTGCCATCACACCTGGCTAACTTTTGTAGTTTTTTTAGTAGAGATGGGGTTTTGCCATGTTGGTCAGGTTGGTCTTGAACTCCTGACCTCAAGTGATCTGCCCACCTCGGCCTCCCAAAATGCCGGGATTACAGGCATGAGCCACCGCACCTTGCCTAAGTACACTTTAATTACTGTTTTATCCTTACTACAACATTATAAGTAGGTATTATATCTGTAACTCCCTCTACAGATGAGGAAACTGAGGCACAATAAAATTAAGTATGGTTGCACAAATCGCCAGCGGAGACCATAATTTGTTATGCTATTATTTTCCCTGGGAGGCTCATAATGACCAGGGAAGAGTGGAAAACTGGTACTAAGACGAGGGACCTCTTTGAGCCTCAGTTTCCTCACATGGAAATAAAGGAGAATTGCTGCAGACGCTGCTCATTGCCTTAGAATACCCTTTCTCTTGTTTGATTGTAACAGAATCTGAGCGCTCTCTCATGCTAAAAAAAATTAGGTTTCTCAGTCTTCCTTATAATCAGGCGTGGCCATATAACTATGGTTTGGCGAATTGGATGCAACCAGAAATAGTATATTGGATTCTTGTAAAGTTCTCCTGAAAAGGAAAAGAGACTGGCCCTGTTTGAACTCCTGCCTTTTTACATTTTGCTGATCTATATAATATAGATGTGATGGCTGGCATCTTGGTGGCTATCTTGAACCATGAGGTAATCATGAGGATAGAATCCATGTACCTGACTACTGAAGTAGAAAGAAAGATAGGGCCTGGGTCTCAGATGTCATGGAACACCAAACCAGCCCTAGACCACTAACCCTAGGAACTTCTTTACATGAAAGAAGAAATGTGTACTTAATTCATAATTAGCCAGTGGGTAAGGTAGGGTGCCTGGAGAGGGAGCTGGGTTGCCGTCAGCCAAATGCCGTTACTAACTGGTGCACGTGTCAAGGGGGTCTCCACTGAGACTTCTGTTTCTAGCTCTAGGACATTACATGTAGCATAGCAAGAAAAGGTCTGTAGGATGGGAAATGTTTCAGAGGCTGTTGAAGGACAGGGAGAGGCACTTTTGTGGGACTGGGGACTTGTATGGGCAATGAAGAACAAGGGGGTTTGGAACAGGTGACAGCAGCACCAGGGCCATGTGAGGCAGGAGGAACGCGGAGTGCAGGTTGCAGGAAACAGCAGACAGCCAGGTCCGGGCTGAGTGCAGCAGCAGGAGCCGCTCAGGCTCCTCAGACCAGAGGTACAGAAAGGAGCAAATTCAAATCAGCACCTGCTGGAGACAAACGGCATTGCCATCTCCAGTGACGGAACCACTGAGAGCCCAAAGCAAAGCACACGACCGTCTCACACAAAATAATAACGAGGGAGGCTTGGTGCCTCTAAAATAAAACAGCAAGAACCCTTGTCAACTACAGTGACCCAAACACCTTTACGTTTCCAAATGAACACCACAGTAACCAGGCTGGTGTCACCGCGCCGCTGTCCAGGTCGTCTTGGACTGAAAAACTGATTTCTGGTGCTCTTTGAGCATTGCATAAGAACACTGGTATTTTCTAATCGGTGGTCTGGGGGACCAGGCAGGTGTTTGGCAAACGTCTCAGCACATTTCACTCCCATGTTTGATCTACATGGACTCCACAGCTCTGTGTGTGTGAGAGCCACAGGCGCCTCCACCATATGCTATAAACACATTTACCAAGTCATCAACAATTTTCACACAACAGCAGACCCAAATCTAATACCTGGAGTTTATTTTCTAAATAACATGTTAAGAAAATTGTTTTATATATATAAGAATATTCTCTCTCTCACACACACACACACACACACACACACACGCACGCACACACAACAATTGGCTATTGGCAGTCAACTTTGTGGTTCTGTGTCTCCCTGTCCTGGTTCTTGGCTCCCCTACGTCTCCCCACCCAGCCTGGGTCCCAGTGCGGAGCCTTCCCTTCTCCCGAGTTCAGTCCCAACAGCCCACGGCGGGGCTTCCTTACCATAGCCAGCGGCACAACTGCAATCAGGTCCTTTGGGCTCACATAAATCTTGGACACTCCCAAGTCAGACGTGATCTCTCCGGGGTACTCGACCTGCCAGGTGACCAGCTGTGTGGCTGGCAGGTCGCTGGGCTCTTCCACCTCCACGTCGATCTGCATGACCTCATAGGAGGCGCCATCCCCACTGGAGAGAAGACACAGAGAAGAAGAGCTTTAAGGGACTGATGAGGCATAGCATGCTTGGCTGGGAGCAGGCAGCCTTTGGCCATTTCTCTCTGTACCTCCGATGTAACCAAGTGCGCACATCCCTGTAAAGAGCAATCAGAGATGCCATTCCGAAATGAACAAGCCAGCTTTTACATGCTTTGCAGCATTTGCCTGGGCTTAGATACTATCACTCCAGTTTCCAAAGTCCCTGGGCTGTGGGCTGCTCAGCTGTCCCAGAGCAGGTATTTGTGGATAATTATGGGAAGCAGTGATTGCATTTCTTACAGGCTTCCCTTCCTTTCCCATTCTCCATTAGGAGCACAGTTTTCCTCACTCCCACAAATTTCTATGCAATGTCTATCGGATTTTCAAAAGCCACAGCCAGATGGAGTTGGGTATACAGAATTTTAAGGATGTCTGAGGGTCACATGGCTCTGTTATCTGGCAGTGGTAAGACAGAATTGCAGAGAAACAGGTGAAGTGGGCACGGCACAGCAGGGTCGAGGGGGTTGCTGTGATGAACATGGAGAAGGCGCCAGATGTTACATGGAAATGGGAGTCATGGTGACCGAGACTAGTTTTTAGACACTCACTTTTCCTATAAGCGTACATCCAGAAACAAGTCCACCTAGGATTTTCTGGATTGTTCTTACAGGGCTGTAAGTAGTTTAATTAGCCGGCTGCCTCGTCATAGTGAGTTTTGGTACAATGTCTGTTCTTCTATGTGACAGGTAATAAAATGGAGACTTGGTGCCTCCCTCTCCCTGAAGAGCAGATGAACTGGGTGTGGGTGAGAATGAACAGAGGAACCCACTGAGAGAGATGCTTTTTAAAGCCTCAGTGGCCAAAGCAACGTCTACCTGTCAGATTTTATACCACTGAGAAATGACCACTGAACTCTGACGTTTAGGAGAATAAGGTTTGTCCTTTTCTCCGACAGGACATGTGGCAGAGCGATGACACTTTTATCACACCATCAAACTCACCTAAGTTTATCAGGAAGCAGCTCAGAGATAAACGGTGAGGCTTCCACAATGCCTTGTTCTCAATGGCAGGGATGAGATGGAAAACTAGAATACCAGGAGAGATTCTAATGGATAGAGAAGAAAGAAGGGAAGGGGAGAGAGAGACAGAGAGAGAGAAAGAAGGAGGGAGAAAGAAATGGAAGGAGATAAATAGAAAGAAAGGAAAGATAAAAGTGATCACTTGAGATCAGGAGTTCAAGACCAGGTTGGCTAACAGGGTAAAACTCTATCTTTACTAATAATACAAATATTAGGTGGGCGTGGTGGCAGGTGCCTGCTACCCCAGCTACTTGGGAGGCTGAGGCATGAGAATTGCTTGAACCTGGGAGGCAGAGGTTGCGGTGAGCTGGGATTATATCATTGCACTCCAGCCTGGGCGACAGAATGAAAATGAGTGTTAAAAAAAAAAATAAGAAAGAAAGATAGAAGAAGAGGAGGGAGAGCGAAAAGCAAAGAGGAGAGGAGGGAGGGACCAGAGAAATGAGATGAGAAGAAGTACTAAAAGAATGAACCCCAATTGCAGAGGTCAGCCTTCCGCTTATGGAGTAGCTGTAATGAGCTGTGCATAATGAAGGGGGAAAGATGACAGCTGGTTTTTGAATCCTACAAAACTCACTCCCATGTGGCTCCTGAAAGAAAGTTGTTTAACTCTGAGAAGCAGCTGCTGTGATAAAAAATCATCAACAAATCACCTAGGCCACTGTGGGCTTTTTTCTCCCACACCTTTCTTTTCATAAGAAAAGGATGCTGCTGCCTCTTTGAAGCCCCAGACTGGCATTCTTATTCACAGCTGGAGGGAACTTGGAATTAAGATGCTGGAAGGCACCTTTGTTTTTGTATTCAAACTTTACAAGAATTTTGGTATCACTTTCCCATTTGATGAATCGAATAATCTCTTTTGTCTGTGCAGGGCCTTGCCTTCTGTTTTTAATCACAAAGAAAGGAATTTATAGAACAGAATTAGGATTAGTTGCCTTTGAGACATGAGAACGCCTGCGTAAGTGTCGCTCCTTGTACAATAACATGAGGCTACCCCATATGCCACATCACACTCTAACCTATTTCCTTCTAGGTTCCCTGGCCTCAAATAAAAACCAACAATCCTTGCTGCTGCTGGAACACTGGACGTCTCCCACCCCACAGTTTTCAGAGTTTGCTTTACAGTTTGTTTGCAAACATTTTTGGAGTTTGTTTTATCAGAAAAATCTTATAAATCCCTGAATATATTTAAGTTCTTGCCATCCTAGAAGTCTCACCTATAACACAATTCAGTAAATACAACGTAATAAGTGCTCCATTTACTTCTTCTAATTTCATTCTTCCTGTAACCGTATTACTTCATGTAGAGCGAAACATGAAGAAGCGATCAATATTGCCTACTATACCTACAATTATGGCTATGATTTATGATTGTTCTATAAATTTAGATTTTCCTCTTTTCTTTTTTTCATTAAAAATTTTTTTTATTATACTTTAAGTTCTGTGTAGATTGTGCAGGATTGTTACATAGGTACACACATGCCATGGTGGTTTGCTGCATCCATCCCCCTATCATCTACATTAAGTATTTCTCCTAACGTTATCCATCCCAATCCCCCGACCCCCTGCTTTCCCTCCCCTAGCATCCCCCACCCTATGACAGGCCCCAGTGTGTGATGCTCCCATCCCCGTGTCCATGTGTTCTCACTGTTCAACACCCACTTATGAGTGAGAACATGAGGTGTTCGGTTTTCTGTTCTTGTGTCAGTTTGCTGAGAATGATGGTTTCCAGCTTCATCCATGTCCCTGCAAAGGACACGAACTCATCCTTTTTATGGCTGCATAGTATTGTATGGTGCATATGTGCCACATTTTCTTTATTCAGTCTATCATTGATGGGCATTTGGGTTGGTTCCGAGTCTTTGCTATTGTAAACAGTGTCAAAATGGACATACATGTGCATGTGTCTTTATAGTAGAACGATTTATAATCCCAGTAATAGGATTGCTGGGTCAAATGGTATTTCTATTTCTAGATCCTTGAAGAATCACCACACTGTCTTCCACAATGGTTGCACTAATTTACACTCCCACCAACAGTGTAAAAGTGTTCCTATTACTCCACGTCCTCTCCAGCATCTGTTGTCTCCAGATATTTTAATGATTGCCATTCTAACTGGAATGAGATGGTATCTCAATGTGGTTTTGATTTGCATTTCTCTAATGACCAGTGATGATGAGCTTTTCTTATATGTTTGTTGGCTGCATAAATATCTGCTTTCGAAAAGTGTCTGTTCATATCCTTCATGTATTTTTTGATGGGGTTGTTTTTTTCTTGTACATTTGTTTAAGTTCTTTGTAGATTCTGGATATTAGCCCTTTGTCAGATGGGTAGATTGCAAATATTTTTTCCCATTCTGTTGGTTGCCAGTTCACTCTAATGATAGTTTCTTTTGCTGTGCAGAAGCTCTTAAGTTTAATTAGATCCCATTTGTCTATTTTGGCTTTTGTTGCCATTGCTTTTGGTGTTTTAGTCATGAAGTCCTTGCCTATGCTTATCTCCTGAATGATTTTGCCTAGGTTTTCTTCTAGGGTTTTTACGGTGTTAAGTCTTATGTTTAAATCTTTAATCCATCTGGAGTTAATTTTTGTATAAGGTGTAAAGAAGGGGTCCAGTTTCAGGTTTCAGCATATGGCTAGCCAGTTTTCCCAACACCATTTACTAAATAAGGAATCCTTTCCCCATTGCTTGTTTTTGTCAGGTTGGTGAAAGATCAGATGGTTGTAGATGTGTGGTGTTACTTCTGAGGCCTCTGTTCTGTTCCACTGGTCTCTATCTCTGTTTTAGTACCAGTATCATGCTGTTTTGATTACTGTAGCCTTGTAGTATAGTTTGAAGTCAGGTAGCGTGATACCTCCAGCTTTGTATTTTTGCTTAGGATTGTCTTGGCTATCTGGGCTCTTTTTTGGTTTTATATGAAGTTTAAGGTGGTTTTTTCCAGTTCTGTGAAGAAGGTCAATGGTAGCTTGATGGGGATAGCACTGAATCTATAACTTCTATAAATTACTTTTGGCAGTATGGCCATTTTCACAATATTGATTCTCCCTATCCATGAGCATGGAATGTTTTTCCACCTGTTTGCATCCTCTCTTATTTCCTTCAGCAGTGGTTTGTAGTTCTCCTTGAAGAGTTCCCTCACATCCTTTGTTAGTTGTATTCCTAGGTATTTTATTCATTTTGTAGCAATTGTGAATGGCAGCTTGCTCATGATTTGGCTCTCTGTTTGTCTGTTATTGGTGTATAGGAATGCTTGTGACTTTTGTACATTAATTTTGTATCCCGAGACTTTGCTGAAGTTGCTTACCAACTTAAGGAGATTTTGGGCTGAGATAATGGTGTCTTCTAAATATACAATTATGTCTTCTGCAAATAGAGACAATTTGACTTCTTCTTTTCCTAATTGCATACCCTTTATTTCTTCCTCTTGCTTGATTGCTCTGGCCAGAACTTCCAATATTATGTTGAATAGGAGTGGTGAGAGAGGGCACCCTTGTCTAGTGCCAGTTTTCAAAGGGAATGTTTCTAGTTTTTGCCCATTCAGTATGATATTGGCTGTGGGCTTGACATAGCTTTTATTATTTTGAGATACATTCCATGGATACCTCATTTATTATTAAGAGTTTTTAGCATAAAGGGCTGTTGAATTTTGTCAAAGGCCTTCTCTGCATCTATTGAGATAATCATGTGGTTTTTGTCTTTGGTTCTGTTTATATGATGGATTATATTTATAGATTTACATATGTTAAACCAGCCTTGCATCTCCACGATGAAGCCAACTTGATCGTGATGGATAAGCTTTTTGATGCGCTGTTGGGTCTGGTTTGCCAGTATTTTATTGAAGATTTTTGCATCAATGTTCATCATGGATATTGGCCCGAAATTTTCTTTTTTAGTTGTGTCTCTGCCAGGTTTTGGTGTCAGGATAATGTTAGTTTCATAAAATGAGTTAGGGAGGATTCCCTCTTTTTGTATTGTTTGGAATAGTTTCAGAAGGAATGGTACCAACTTTTCTTTGTACCTCTGCTAGAATTTGACTGTGAATTTGTCTGGTCCAGGACTTTTTTGATTGGTAGGTTATTAATTGCTTCCTCAACCTCAGACCTTGTTATTGGTTTACTCAGGGATTCAACTTCTTCCTGTTTTGGTCTTGGGAGGGTGTAAGTGACCAGGAATTTATCCATTTCTTCTAGATTTACTGGTTTATGTGCATAGAGGTGTTTGTAGTAATCTCTAATGGTATTTCTGTGGAATCGGTGGTGATAATCCCTTTATCATTTTTTACTGTATCTATTCAATTCTTCTCTCTTTTCTTTAGATCCCTTTCCTGGCCAAGATGTAAAAACAACAAGGTCTGTTTTCAGCTACCTACCCTCTCTATGAAGTAGTGATGAAAACACCATAAGCTGGGACTTCTTAACCCAGGACTATATCAACCTTCAGGAAGGTTGTATCTTGAACTTGTGAGAAAACCATTGTATGTGAGGATTTTCTTGAAAGATTCCTTAGCTTGCATGGATTCCCCAATAGTTCATATACAGTAGGGTTCTGAACCAAGTTCCTGACAATTTCCTTTATAAATTCTGCACTTGGCGATCTTGTTGGAATATTTCATCATGTGTATCTTGATGAAATTTGAATTTTAATGCCCTTTTAAAAATATTTTGCACTTAACAGCTTCCTGAACTCTTGCATAGTAGGCAATGTTGATCACGTCTTCATGTTTCACTCTACAGATAAGGACTGTGCCTTTGCAGTTTGTGGGTTTAATTGTCAGACAGTACATGTCTTAAAAGGAGTGGTCATGTTTATCTTGTTGCATTTTGTGCTTACGATGGAGTGTAATTCCTGACATTCATCAGAAGGGAATCTGATGGATTATGGGAGATAAATACAGTCAGTTCAAGAGAAGTTTATAAAATATATCTGATTAAAGCAGTGGTTTTCCACCTCCCATGCATTCAAATTGCCTGGAGGAACTTTACAAATGAATCTATGTCCAGGCATCATCCTTACAGATTTCTGATTATTCCTGATTGGAGCCAGGGTCAGAGGTATTTGAACCAGAGCGACTCTATCTTGAGTGAGGACTGGGAAGATGAGGCTGTGACTTGCTGGGCTGCGTTCTCAGCAAGTTAGGCATTCCTGGCCTCTAGATATTTATGGTTAAGGGAACAAATTGATAGCATTTACTAAACAGACCCAGACTTGGGACTGTCCTCATATCCTGATATCTGGAGAACAAAGACATTCCTAATTTTGCTTTAAAGTTAATAATATTGCCAGGTGTAGTGGCTCATGCCTGTAATCCTAGCACTTTGGGAGGCTGAGGTGGGTGGATCACTTGAGGTCAGAAGTTTGAGACCAGTCTGGCCAACATGGTGAAACCTCATCTCTACTAAAAAAACAAAACAAAACAAAACAAAACAAAAAATTAGGCTGGCATGGTGGCATGTGCCTGTAATTCCAGCTACTGGAGAGGATGAGGCAGGAGAATTGCTTGAGCCCAGGAGACAGAGGTTGGAGTGAGCTGAGATCATACCACTGCACTCGAGCCAGAGTGACAGAGTGAGACCCTATCTCAAAAACAAAAAAATAAAGATAATAACATCGATTCTTGCAAAATATAGTAATTAAGAAAATTAATCCTTTATCGCAAACTTTTGTAGCAGCGCACGTCTCCCCATATATACAGGCATTGTACCTGGGGTGGGCATGTTCCTCCTCTTACTTTTGGGAATGTCCTACTCTGTCCACGGAGTAGCTGTCCTTTCACCACTGCGCTTTCTTAATAAACTTGCTTTGCTTTGCACTGTGGACTTGCCCTGAATTCCTTCTTGCACAAGATCTAGGAGCCCTCTCTTGGGGTCTGGATCAGGACCTCTTTCCTGTAACACATTTCTGGTGACCACAGAGAGGACTATAATGCAGAAACCCTGACCCAGCAACTACCTTTGGGTAAGTGTGGGGTCCTGGAACATATTTCTGGCAAACCTCAAACGGATGATACCGAAGAGACCCATAACCCAAAAAAATCATCTGCACGCACCAATTGGCTAACTTAGGGTAAGTAGGGTGCACATATCTGGGTAAATAATGGGATTGGGTTAGAGGCCCAACTTAGGAGAGTTAGAGTCTCTCCAAGGCAGAGTGGGTTAGAGGCCCCTCTTAGTAAAAGGCAAGGACACCTGACCAACCTTGGGTTAGAGGCCCAACCTTGGGTTAGAGGATCAACCTTGGGTTAGAGGCCCAACCTGGGTTAGAGGATCAACCTTGGGTTAGAGGATCAACCTCGGGTTAGAGGATCAACCTCGGGTTAGAGGCCCAACCTTGAGTTAGAGGATCAACCTTGGGTTAGAGGTCCAACCTTGGGTTAGAGGCCCAACCTTGGGTTAGAGGCTCAACCTTGGGTTAGAGGCCCAACCTTGGGTTAGAGGCTCAACCTTGGGTTAGAGGCCCAACCTTGGGTTAGAGGATCAACCTTGGGTTAGAGGCCCAACCTTGGGTTAGAGGTCCAACCTTGGGTTAGAGGCTCAACCTTGGGTTAGACGCCCAACCTTGGGTTAGAGGTCCAAACTTGGGTTAGAGGTCCAACCTTGGGTTAGAGGCCCAACTTTGGGTTAGAAGATCAACCTTGGGTTAGAGGATCAACCTTGGGTTAGAGGCTCAACCTTGGGTTAGAGGTCCAACCTTGGGTTAGAGGCTCAACCTTCGGTTAGAGGTCCAACCTTGGGTTAGAGGCCCAACCTTGGGTTAGAGGCTCAACCTTGGGTTAGACGCCCAACCTTGGGTTAGAGGTCCAACCTTGGGTTAGAGGCCCAACCTTGGGTTAGAGGTCCAAACTTGGGTTAGAGGTCCAACCTTGGGTTAGAGGCCCAACCTTGGGTTAGAGGCTCAACCTTGGGTTAGAGGCCCAACCTTGGGTTAGGGCCCAACTTAGTTCCTTCTAAGTTTTAGGGGGTTAGAGGCCCCTCTCAGTAAAGGCCCTCTCGGCTAAGAGCAGGTTTGCAGGCTATGCTCTTATATTGATCCACCTTTTCCTCCCTGCTGCATGACTGAGTTTCCTGGTTGCTGTCTCTGCTTTATTGTCATTTTCAGGAAACTTTACTGGCTCTTAGGGATTTTAACTTACTCTTTTTCTATGCACCTCCGGATTTCCATCCTTCTGCTTGTGAAACGTGGGGAGCAAAAAGCATTGACGGCTCCATCTCTAAAATTTCTGATTGAGATTTGGTATTTAACAGCTATGAGCAATAAGACTAGATAGATGTGGTTATGCTTCGTTGCCTCTATGCTGACTAGATGTGACTGAGAAGCACCAGGAAGGAAATCAGGGGACTCTCCTCTTTGCTGTTTTGTCTCATTTTGCACACTAAAAAAACTTCTTTCCTTTCTTGGATTCAGGCAAACTGGCTTTGCTTGTCCGCTGTTGCCTAGAACCTGCTTGCTCTGGTCCTTCTCATCTAAATCCTCTTCATTTCCTTTGCTTTATTTGACATTTTTGTTGAAGTCCATGTTGTGGTTTATCTAAGATTCACGGCTCAGTTCACTTACGTTATTTAGATAATGTGAATAAGAGAATTCAGTTTTTGGCAGGGATCCCCTCATTAATGCAGCTGGTCTTTAAATCCTCTCTTTCCCTTTTTAGTGGAACCTGGCCAGTGGCGATACAATCTCGCAGCTTTGGAAATTTTTTTTCAGCATCACCTGCCTCTTTCATGGGAACCATGGCATCAATTCCAAAGAACTCACCACTAGGATGTATTCTTGAACACTGGGACAAGTTTAAGGCTTAAGAAGAGAAAACTGGTGTTTCTATGTAATATAATGGTATTTGGCTTCAGTATTATTGGAAAACCAAGAGAAACGGCCTCTTACTGGAACTATGGCTTTAAGACCATTTGTTTTGTCTTCAAGTCAATTTGTTTTGTAAGCAGGAGGGAAAATAAGATGAAATACTTATGTTCAAGCATTTTTGCTGCTCAGTCAGGATAAAACCGTGCAGCAGGTGTGTGCATGTTTGATGAGAGGAAAAGCAGAAAAAGAGCTAGACATAGTCCTGTTTATGGGATGGATTATGTTTATTGATTTGCGGATGTTGAACCAGCCTTGCATCCCAGGGATGAAGCTGACTTGATCATGGTGGATAAGCTTTTTGATGTGCTGCTGGATTCAGTTTGCCAATATTTTATTGAGGATTTTCGCATTGATGTTCATCATGGATATTGGCCTGAAATTTTCTTTTTTTGTTGTGTCTCTGACAGGTTTTGGTATCAAGGGTGATCCTGGCCTTATTAAATAAATGAGGGAGGAGTCCTTCTCTTTGGATTGTTTGGAACAGTTTCAGAAGGAATGGTACCACCTCCTCTTTGTATCGCTGGTAGAATTTGGCTGTGACTCTGTCTGGTCCTGGGGTTTTTTTGGTTGGTAGGCTATTAATTACTGTCTCAGTTTCAGAACTTGTTATTGGTCTATTCAGGGATTTGACTTCTTCCTGTTTTAGTCTTGGGAGGGTGTATGTGTCCAGGAATTTAGCCATTTCTTCTAGATTTTCTAGTTTATTTGTGTAGAGGTGTTTCTAGTATTTTCTGATGATAGTTCGAATTTCTGTGGGATCAGTGGTAATATCCCCTTTATCATTTTTGTTGTGTCTATTTGATCCTCTTTTTTCTTATTAGTCTAGCTAGCAGTCTATCTATTTTGTTAATCTTTTCAAAAAACCAGCTCCTGGATTCATTGATTTTTTTAAAGGGTTTTTCATGTCTCTATCTCCTTTGGTTCTGCTTTGTTCTTATTTCTTGTCTTCTGCTGGCTTTTAAATTTGTTTGCTCTTGCTTCTCTAGTTCTTTTAATTGTGATATTAGGGTGTCGATTTTAGATCTTAACATATCTTAAAATAATAAGAGCTATTTATGACAAACCCATAGCCAATATCATACTGAATATGCAAAAGCTGGAAGTATTCTCTTCAAAAACCAACACAAGACAAGGATGCCCTCTCTCACCACTCCTATTTAACACAGTATTGGAAGTTCTGGCCAGGGCAATCAGCCGAGAGAAAGAAACAAAGGGTATTCAAAAACAGGAGAAGAGGAAATCAAATTGTCTCTTTGCAAACGATAGGATTGTCTATTTAGAAAACACCATCATCTCAGCCCAAAAACTCTTTAAGCTGATAAGCAACGTCAGCAAAGTCTCAGGATAGAAAATCAACGTGGAAATATCATAAGCATTCCTATACACTAGTAACAGATGAGCAGAGAGCCAAGTCATGAATGAACTCCCATTTACAATTGCTATAAAGAGAATAAAATACTAGGAATACAACTTACAAGGGATATGAAGGACTTCTTCAAGGAGAACTACAAACCACTGCTCAAGAAAATAAGAGAGGACACAAACAAATGCAAAAACATTCCATGCTCATGCATAGGAAGACTCAATATTGTGAAAATGGCCATACTGCTCAAAGTAATTTATAGATTCAATGCTATTCCCATCAAGCTACCACTGATTTTCTTCATAGAACTAGACAAAATTATTTTAAATTTCATATGGAGCCAAAAGAGAGTCTGTATAGCCAAGACAATCCTAAGCAAAAAGAACAAAGCTGGAGGCATCAAGCTACCTGACTTCAAACTATACTACAAACATATAGTAACCAAAACAGCAAGGTGCCAGTACCAAAACAGATATATAGACCAATGGAACAGAACAGAGGCCTCAGAAATAACACCACACATCTATAACCATCTGATCTTCAACAAACCTGACAAAAAAAGGAATGGAGAAAGGATACCCTATTTAATAAATGGTGCTGGGAAAACTGGCTAGCTATATGCAGAAAACAGAAACCAGACCCCTTCTTTAAATCTTATACAAAAATTAACTCAAGATGGATTGAAGACTTAAACATAAAACCTAAAACCATAAAAACACTAGAAGAAAACCTAGGCAATACCACTCAGGACATAGGCATGGGCAAAGACTTCATGACTACAACACCAAAAGCAATGGCAACAAAAGCCAAAATAGACAAATGGGATCTAATTAAACTAAAGAACTGCTGCACAGAAAAGAAACTATTATCAGAGTAAACAGGCAACCTACAGAATGGGAGAAAATTTTTGCAATCTATCAATCTGGCAAAGGTATAGTATCCAGAATCTACAAAGAACTTACACAAATTTACAAGAACAACAACAATAACAACAACAAAAAAATAAAAAACTGGGCAAAGGATATGAACAGACACTTCTCGAAAGAAGACATTTATGCAGCCAATAAACATATGAAAGAAAGTTCATCATCACTGGTCATTTGAGAAATGCAAATCAAAACCACATTGAGATACCATCTCATGCCAATTAGAATGGCAATCATTAAAAAGTCAAAAAACAACAGATCCTGGAGGGGATGAGGAGAAATAGGAATGCTTTTACACTGTTGATGGGAGTGTAAATTAGTTCAACCATTGTGGAAGACAGTGTGGCAAATCCTCAAGGATCTAGAACCGGAAATACCATTTGATGCAGCAATCCCATTATGGGGTGTATATACAAAGGATTATAAATCATTCTACCATAAAGACACATGCACATGTATGTTTACTGCGGCACTGTTTACAATAGCAAAGACTTGGAACCAACCCAAATACTCATCAGTGATAGACTGGTTAAGGAAATGTGACACATATACACCATGCAATACCATGCAGCCATAAAAAAGAATGAGTTCGTGTCCTTTGCAGGGACATGGATGAAGCTGTAAACATCATTCTCAGCAAACTGACACAAGAACAGAAAACCAAACACCTCATGTTCTCACTTATAAATGGGAGTTGAATAATAAGAACACATGGACACAGGGAGGGGAACATCACACACTGGGGCCTGTCTGGGGTAGGGGACAAGGGGAAGAAGAACATTAGGACAAATACCTAATGCGTACGGGGCTTAAAACCTAGATGACGGATTAATAGGTGCAGCAGACCACGATGACACATGTATACCTATGTAACAAACCTGCATGTTCTGCACATGTATCCCAGAACTTAAAGTAAAATAAAATTAAATTAAAAAGAAAAGAATACTGGCCATTAGAAGAGGGATGGCAAAGCATTCCAAAGGGAGCCATTGGGACCTGAACCAATGACAGCTGAAATAGACAGGCAACCCAAGAGTGACTGGCCCAGGACCTTCCACCACAGTTCCCACTAGACAACCAGCCATATCTCTGGAGGAGCCTTGGGTAACTCTTGATGTGGCAGGTAAGAATATTAACTTCCCTCTGGAATGCTTACTCTGTTTTCACTTATTATAATGGGCCTCTGGCACCCCAAAACTCTATGGTCAAGGGGATAGATGGACAAGTCTGTAGATGTCATTTTATGAGTCCATTAAGCTGCTCTTCAGGGACTTTGGCTTTTTCCTGAATCCCCATCCCCCCCTCCCCCGTTGAGAAGAGCTTTGTTAACTCAGATGCAAACAGTAGTATCTTTTGGAAACCACAAGGCAGATACAAATTGCTCCTTCTCCTTTCCTGTGAATAAGTATCAGGCTTTGTTGTTAGACGCTCCTGATGTAACACTTAAAGTATGCCAGACTTTGAATCCAGCTACTTATTTGCCTGAACCCCGAGGCACCCTAGGTCATTCTTGTATTTAAGTTATGGAGCAAGTTTACTGCAGCCATCTGTATTTAAAATATGAGCCTCTAGATAATCCTGAGGCAGAATGGTTTACATGTGGAAGTCGTTTTGTGCACCAGGGAAAAAGGAGGACAAACTGTTAATACCGGGTACTAATCATTAAAAAATAGCTGAGCATTTGCATGAGTCTACTCATTGGAAAAGAGACTCTCTGGTTCAATTAATGTTTCACCTTTTTTATAGGAAAAGGCTTACTTAAAACAGTAAAGTAGGTAACTTGGGCCTGTGAACTCTGTTTCAGAATAACCCAAATAACCACTCCACTTTTGGGTATGATTTGGAACCATGCGGAGAGTAACTTATTTACCCAGTGGGCGTAGACTTCAGTTTCTCTACATAATCAGATGAACTGTTGGGTATGTGGAGAATTTTCACTTTCCTCCACTTGCAGGTTGCCCTGGCATATTCAACCGACCAAGTCACGTTTATGAGGATGTTATTAGGATTGGGAAACTGAACACCATAAACATAATGCCTCTTTTCCCATGTATCACAGCCACCCAGGCCCCAGCACCTTCCCCTCCTATGAAGAGACAAGCAAGCACATTTCTAATCTAACTAGAAAACAGTTAATCTCCACCCCAACTTTTGGTAATGCTATACATGATGAAAGTGGGTGAATGACAGCTGTTCCAGTGCAGGGATTAGGCAAAGCACCTGTATGTTTTGAAAGGCACAATGATAGTCACCACCAGACTGAAACCCATGATATGGGATGGCTGTTGCCTCAACAATGGAATCACACCCTTCTAACAGACCAGATGTGGATGGGACGGCAAGATACTTTGCCAAAAATAACTGACTACCCTTCTCCTTGGGAATGGTTATGGGCTTGTGGAACTCATGGCTGGCCATATTTACCTTATAACTGGACTGGAAGATGTATGTGGGGTCATGCTTATCTCTTAGGATGTATCCTCACCAAACTGGACTCTCTCCCATCTGACTGGAAAATTGTAAATGTCAGGCCTCCAAGTTCAAGCCTGGCCATTATAGCCTTGGTGACCTGCACGTACACCTCCTGAGAGTCTCCAGGAGCCAGAAAGTCTGAAGTAATCAGATGCCACAAAGAGAAGTCAAATGACTGGTTCCTGCCTCAACTAATTGCTATCCTCCTGCAACATTGGACCATTGTTCCTGCTCAACCTTGCAAAATTTCCCCTTAGACATTAGGTTTCTCAAGACCACCACCCCTGTAACTATGTAATTTACCACACCCTCCCCTCTGCTTGTGACAAATAACTGCCACCCTTATGACCATGCCCATTTGTAACGGATAACCCCTATCCTTGTGACCATGCATCCTGTGACACCCTCCCCCTCCCTAAAATAGATCACCACCTTTAACTGACCATTTGCCCCAACCTACATAACCCATTCCTATTCCTATGCCTTTCACCTGACTCCTTTCTCTGACTTGCCTGCTTGCATACAAACACGAAATAAAACAGCCTTGTTGCCCACACAAAGCCTGCTGGTGGTCTCTTTACACGAGTGATGCACCTAACAGTAAGAGGTTGTCCAGTGGGCATCTTGATGGTTTTATCCAACGACTATATTTTCCCCACAGGCAGCTATAATCAATATCCAGTTACAAGTTGAAGCCTTAGCCAAGCACATGGCTGCAGCTTTCAATAATACATGCCATGGTGGTAGCCTTCTAACTGAGGAAACATCTCAGATCAGGCAGGTAGCCTTACAAAACCATGTGGCTTTGGACATTTTAACAGCCTCCCAAGGGAGAACTTGTGCTTTGATCAAAACTGAATGTTGTATGTATGTTCCAGACTATCCACGTAATATTACCCAGGCTACGAAAGCTTTAGATACTCACGTCTCTGCCACTGATGCACTGTCAGTCCACCCTCTGTCGGCTTGGTTCCAGCAACTGCCCAGTTCTTGGAAAGCCTTCCTGTTTAGTTCACTTGGAATGATTTTACTTATTTTGCTTTGCTGTGGAATATATTGTGGTTGTGCTCTTTGTGTAGGAGTGCAAGACAGGCTCACTCAATGCTTTCCTAAATTGGACACCTGTTAATCTTCCCGATATCACCTTTTGTTGGAACTCAGAGTTAGGGACCACTCTCACCACACCAACGCTCTCTGACTGAGTGTCTCTTTACCCTGAATGAAAGAGACTCTAATAGGCAGGAATATCATCACCCCATTCAGCCTGAACAAGTTACAGAAGATGGATCTTCGTCCCTCTGCAATCCTTCAGATGAAGGGTCCTGTTGTAAAGGGTGGCGGGGGAGATATGTCAGAGGCATTCAAACCAGAGGGACTCCATCTTGAGTGAGGGCTGGGAAAATGAGGCTGGCACTGGCTGGGCTGTGTTCTCAGAAAGTTAGGCATTCCTGGCCTCTAGATGTTCATGGTTAAGGGAACAAATTAATAACGTTTACTAAACAGAGCAGACTTGTAATGTCCTGATATCCTGATATCAGGAGAATAAAGGCATTCCTAATTTTGCTTTAAAGATAATAATATTGATTCTTGCAAAATATAGTACTTAAGAAAATTAATCTTTATCACAAAACCTTGTAGCAGAGCACATCTCCCCATATATACCAGCATTGTACCGAGGGTGGACACCTTCCTCCTCTTACTTTTGGGAACATTCTACACTATTTATGGAGTAGCTGTCCTTTTACCACTTTACTTTTTTATTTTTCTAGCATCAGAGTGAACAGGCAACCTACAGAATGGGAGAAAGTTTTTGCAATCTACTTATCTGAAAGGTCTAATATCCAGAATCTACAAGGAACTTAAACAAATTTACAAGAAAAAATCAAACAACTCCATCAAAAAGTAGGCAAAGGATATGAACAGATCCTTCTCAAAAGAAGACATTTATGTGGTCAACAAACATATATAAAAAATCTCATCACTGATCATTAGAGAAATGCAAATCGAAACCACAATGAGATACCATCTCACGGCAATCAGAATGGCGATTATTTAGAGTCAGGAAACAACAGATATTGGCGAGGTTGTGGAGAAATAGGAATGGTTTTATGTTGTTGGTGGGAGTGTAAATTAGTCCAACGATTGTGGAAGACAGTGTGGCGATTCCTCAAGGATCTAGAACCAGAAATACCACTTGACCCAGCAATCCCATTACTGGGTGTATACTCAAAGAATTACAAATCATTCTACCACTGTACTTTCTTAATATACTTGCTTTTGCTTTGCACTGTGAACTTGCCCTGAATTCTTTCTTGTACAAGATCCAAGAACTCTCTCTTGGGGTCGGGATCGGGACCTCTTTCCTGCAACCCCAGGAATCGGTTTTTGTCCTTTCCTTTCCCCCTCCTTTTTATCCCTCCCTTCCTTATTTCCTTCCTTCCTTCCTTCTTTTCCTTCCTTCCCTCTTTTCCTTCCTTCCCTTTCCTTCCTTCCTTTTTCCTTCCTTCCTCTCCTTCCTTCCTTCCTTCCCTCTTTCCTTCCTTCCTTCTTTCCTTCCTTCCCTTTTCCTTCCTTCCTTCCTTCCTTCCTTCCTCTCCTTCCTTCCCTCTTTCCTTCCTTCCTTCCCTTTTCCTTCCTTCCTTCCTTCCTTCCTTCCTTCCTTCCTTCCTTCCTTCCTTCCTTCCTTCCTTCCCTTTCCCTCCTTCCCTCCCTCCCCTCAACTGGGCATATTCTTTTTGTCCAGGAAGATTCCAACATGCAACCAGGATTGTGAACAACTACGTTAGACGTTTATAAAAACTTAACTATGTGGATATCTGTGCTCTTGGAGGTATTCAATAAACAACAGCATTAGAGATAGAATGCATTAAGTTAGTCTATTTGGGGGAGATGACTGCTAAAATGCATGAAGCAAGGAAAATAAAACATATGAATTTTAGATGTCTATGAGAATACATAAAGATGTGCCAAGAGCAGAGTTCCAGGGAGGGGACATAGGGTCTGAATGAACCCACATGTTCAGGCATCACTTCCAAACAGTTTATGTCCAGAAACACAGTCCCATCCTGCCAGCCTCCCTCTTCTCCTCCCCATCGCTGAGTCAAATAGCTAGCAATCAGGATGAGCAAGGCTTGATTTGGGAGCTACGTGGAGAAGCAGCAGCGTTTGAGATTGGGCAGGTTTTGCTCAGAGGACAGAGTGCCATCACCAGGAGAAAGGCACGGGGCTATGTCAGACTTGTGTGCCTGGATGCATTCTCGAAACGGGACCTGCCTGCAGTTTAGTTCAGCTGCCCGCTGGTGTGGTTGTTTTTTTGTGGTTAGCATGGGTAAACCAAATATCTTCCTTCCCTGACCTGCTTGCCATCGTCCACTGTATAGGGGGGAATGAACAGGGAAGCAGGGTGAGGACCCCAGCCTCTACGTGCAGCTCAGATTCCTCCTGGCTGACTCCACAGGTGTGGATCTGGAGGCATCTCTGGGCGGTCTAATCTTGCATGGAGATGATGGACAGCTCCTTCCCAACGCAGACCGTTCTTCTCATTTCCCAATAACGCTCACTTATGTGGACTCATTTTCACATTGGACTCAAAATCTAACCTTTCCACCAGAAAGGGACGCACTTAAATGATGAAGTCAAAACTGCTGGCCATAAGCAACAGCCTGAAATGCCCTTTTAGAGGACAAGGCCCGGTTCAGCCCAGGCACAGATAAAGACTCTCTCCTTCAGGGTGGAGGCTCAGAGACCTGAGAACGAAAACTAAAGTGAACCTTGCAGGCCTCCTCACCGGACCTCAAGGCCAAAATGGAACATCCTTTATAAAAGAAGAAGATGAATCTTATTTTAGGATTCTCCTGCATCTATTGCAAAAACTCAACTTTATTGGGTATTTTTTTTTAATGTGCCAAATACTGCTTTAACAGCTTTTTTATGTCTTACCTCCTGTAATCTTCACAGTCGTCCCATGAATAAGGTGACGTTATTACTCCCAGTTTTCAGGTGAGAAATCTACTCTCCATGAAGCTAAACATTTGTCCAGGGTTACCCAGCTAGTAAATGGAGGAGTCAAGAGATCTAACTGCAGAATGTCCACTCTTGATTTCCACCTAAAATGCCCCCACCTCTTTTTCCAGTGCAAGAACAGGTGGGCTTACAAGAATGAAGACCACTGAAGCACCTTTCTATCCCCCGCTATAAATGTAGAGAAGTGTGTTACACAGAGCTTACCGGTGACCCAGAAACTGATATTCATGCTTCAAATAAATTCTGCAGAAGCAAAGCTGGGACATTTTTGTCACAAGAGACTTTGCAATTAGCTTTGCCTTTAGAGTCTTCTACCAAGTCTTTAAGTCCGATGATGTGTCCATAAATCAAATAAAGCTGTGGAAACTACCATATTAGACAGGAAAGCTTACCATTCATTTGGAGAGATCCAAAATAGACACTGTGGACTTTGCACACGAATGTAGACATCACTAACCTCTGAGCATGAGAAGTTTTTAGAGCTAAGTATTTGAGCTGCAAGTCAATGCATCTTAAAGCTACGTGTATTTTTTTTTTCTAGAATAGAAACTCAACGTAGTAGGAGAGGTCCTTACAAAGCATGCCAACAATCAAACCTCACTCTGCAGCCACCTATGCGGGCAACCAGCTGCCAGCGCCTGTGTGAGTGCTTGGGGTAAGGTGGAGGGGTGGGTGGGGGAAGCGGAGAGTGAAATTCTATTTCCAACTTAAGTTTTTCCAGAAGGCACTCTAAAGCATACATTGGTAAAATTTTGAAAATAAAAGTGAAGTCAGAGAGAGGGCGAATCTAGTATCTGAACGACCCTTTCCTTGGGGGATATTCTTCCAGCAATTCAGAACACCTTCCAAAGGTTATCTGAATGAGAGGTATTTATTTTTAGGCAGAAAATTATGGTAGACAGTGTCAGCATACCACTTAAATCTCTGCATTTCCCTTTAAAAAGCTGTTCCTGTGTTCCTGCACCCTGGCTTCAATGTGTGCTTTTGTTCTTAACAATCTGTACCTGCAACTTTCCTTGATGACTCTTTTAGTTTCTGAAGCACAAAGAGCCTGACGTGGCTGAGCATTCCTGGCCCTGGGAGGGGCCTCACACACACTCTGACGCTGGAGGTGAAGGCCCTGCTCCCATGCCTCTAGCTGGGTCAAAGGCAGCAGGATCCCTTCCCCTCCGTAGCCCCCGTGGGATCGGGCTGAAGCTACCCTGTATGCGATTTCATCTGAAACTTCATTTGGGTTCTCCACCCATTCCCGTCTTACTTTCCCTGAGCACTCACTGGGTTCTCTTGGAAGCACTTCCTTCATAAATAAGTTGCACACAAATCCCAAACTCAGAGTATGTTTCTAGGGAAACTAAAGGGGTTTTTAAAATAAGGAAGATACCAATGTCCATTAACAAATGCTGCATGGAAGATTCTGGCAACGAAAAAACGAGGCGGGCACGGTGACTTACACCTGCAATCCTAACAATTTGAGAGGCTTAGGCGGGAGGATTGCTTGACCCCAGGAGTTTGAGACTATTTCAGACAACATGGTGAAACCCTGTCTCTACAAAAATTAACCAGGCATTGTGGCATGTGCCTGTAATCCCAGCTACTCAGGAAGCTGAGGTGGGAGGATCACTGGAGCCTGAAAGGTCTAGGGCAGTGAGCTGAGATTGTGCCACTGCACTCCAGCTCGGTGAAAGACTCAGACCCTGAGGAAGAAAGGAAGGAAGGAAGGAAGGAAGGAAGGAAGGAAGGAAGGAAGGAAGGAAGGAGGGAAGGAGGGAAGGAGGGAAGGAGGGAGGGAGGGAGAAAGGGAAGGGAGGAAGGGAGGGAGGGAGGAAGGAAGGAAGGAAAAAAGGAAGGAAGGAAAAAAGGAAGGAGGGAAAAAAGGAAGGAGGGAAAGAAAAAAGGAAGCAGGGAAGGGAGGGGAAAGGAAGGAAAGAGAAGGGAAGGGAAGGGGAGGGGAGAGAAGGGGAGGGAAGGAGAGGGGAGGGAGGGAAAGAAGTGAGTGAAGCAGCAAGGAGGCCATTATTTCAGGTCCCAAGAGGTGCTAGCTCCACTTTGGAAGACTCTTCTGGACTGAGCCTATCTTCCTGGGCACCGGCACTTTGGAAATCCGCATCAGACCTGCCCACGGGCTACCAAAGGTCTCCCAGTGGAACAGCTGTTGCCCTCTTCTCCCACTACTGCCTTCACATCTCATTTTCAAGACTAAAGTCAAGGTATTACTCAAACAAACTGTTTCCTCTTAGACCTTATCACAGGATTAAAGTTTTCCATTACTGACATCCTTTTTCTGACGTTTTCATTAGCATTTTCAGTATAAAAACCTTTCATTATGAAGTCAAATACGCATGATCCTTTTTAATGTATGTACTTTATAGTGAGATTTTTGTCATCATAAATTTGTCTTCTCGTGTCCTCTATTTCTACCTTATAATGCCCTGGTCTGGTAACGGAGTCATTCTGGAAAAAAAAACGTGTGGAAAAGTTGTAGCTTGACCCATGTTAAGCTGCACGTCTTCCTTTTGTTTCTGGGTTCATTGCTCTGTTTTCCTTCAGTTTCTTCATTCATTCAATCATTCAGTCATTCCAGCGACATTTCTGGAATCCTTGTTGCTTGTCGGTCACTATTCTCGGTGATGGTGATGTAGGGTTAAAGATTAGCCAGAGAAGATGAAGGTCAAGCGGTGGCCTGGGTCTGGCTCCTGGGAGCTGGTTCTGCACTCTCTCTCCCCAGCTCCATGTGCACTGACATTACTTCAGTAGTTTGAAATTGGCCATGGTGGAGTATTTACACTACAAAAATTGGCAGACACCTCAAATCCAGGCTTCTTTATTCCAGCTCCCAGAGGACACTGCTGGAGACGGCCACTTTCCTAGAGCATACAGTTTGCAGGGGAGGTGCACGTTAAATAAACAATCGCATCAACCAGCGTAAATTGGCAACTGTAAGAAAAGACGAAGAGCAGAAGTATTTGGTGAAATAAGAATCTATCTCTGAGGACCTGAGTGTAGTCAGGGAGGCCAGGAACAATTTTTCAGAGGAGGCCATGCTTGGGATGTGATCCCCATGAAAAACGGGTAGAGGCAAAGGGAATTCCAGGCAGAAGGAACTGCAGGCACAGATGCTCTTTTGCTGGAGGGAAGAAAATGCCCCAGAAAACCAAAGACAAAAAAACCCAGGTGGCTGAACTACCCAGAGGGCTTGTTAATGAGGCAGGAGATGCGGCTGAGCTGTGGGTAGAAGAAATTTCAAGTCTTAAAATGTCCATCAGTATCGCAGTAGCCAAAGGTGAAAACAAACTGTCTATTACCAGATGAATGGATAAACAAAAGGTAGTATACCCACGTGACGGCACATTCCTCTGTTATAAGAAGGAAAGAAGTTCCGAGTCACGCTACTGCATAAATGAACTTTGTCAACATCGTGCTAAGTGAAACAAGCCAGACACATAGTACAGCTTCATATGATTCCACTAATATGAAATGTGGACAAGAGGCAAATCCGTAGAGACAGAAGGTATATTTAGAGGGTCTGGGGAGGGGGACAACAGGGGAGTTGCCGATAGTTACAGGGTTTCTGTTTGAGGGAACGAAAAAGTTTCAGTGGAGATGGTGGTGCCACATTGTGAATGTAATTAATACCACTGAAATGGACACTTAAAAATGGCTAAAATGGCAGATTTTAAGGACATTTCAAGTCTTTTAAGATGACATTGGGCGTTGTCTCTTTCACAGTCAGCAAACTGGACAGTCAAATCCCAGCCATAACTTGTTTATGTGCAGCTCCTGAGCTAAAAATGGATTTTATATTTTTGAACTTAAAAAAAAGAGTATGCAGCATAAAAAGTATATGGCTCATAGGGCCTAAAATATTGCTATCTCACCCCTTCCAGAAAAAGCTGGCCAACGCCTGGCCTTTGCTATAAAAGAAATGGGAAATGATTAAAACTTTAAAAATAACCAAATAACATTTATTTCAATATGAAAATGCTTGGGAATAGCTTTGCTAGGAGACATTATGAGGTAGTCAATACTTATTCCCACTGAGAATGAGTATGTTTAAATTTAGGAGTTGACTTGAGAGTATTCTGAATAAGAAGAAACGAAAAATAAATGGAAGGGCGGAAGTCACAAAGGAACTGCAATAAAAGTTGCATAAAGATAAAAATTCCTTATGACTTGTTTGTATAGATAATAGTAAGTACAAAATGATCTTAATTTATACAGGAAAAAAATAGGCCAAGATAAATTATAAGTTGTTGCAGTGTGAAAAAAAAAAACTGAAAAAAACAAAACCTACCTTTTTTTCAGATGAGCTATGGGTCCTACGAAACTGTTCACAGGACACTGGAATGTCAACAGAGGAAGGAGAAATTCTTCATGATATGAAACCACTGCTCATGCTGCAGGGCACCTGTCCACCCAGGCCCTGCGTATTTTTAATGGCCAGCAGCAAACCCCAGTGATTGTCACAGCCGGGGACACACCCTGCAACCTCCAAAGAGAAGCTGGACTTGCTTCGTGTCTAAGATCTTTAGGCGAGTTTAACTGTTCTTAGGGGGTCCTTGGCCAGCGTGCATGGGCTTCTGGTCAGAAGTCGTCATTGTATTTTCTTTCTTCCAGCAGAAAATGCTACTTTTCTGCACTGAGATCTTTCATGTAAAGACCCAAAGCTGGGTTCAATGAGGATAGAAAGCACCAGGTAGGGGGGTCTCCTTGAGGCATGGGTGGGTTCATGATGGAGACGAGGGGGCCAGGCAGGGATTCTCTGCTCTTTTCACAATGGGATGGTGGGACAGGCTCCACCTGAAGCTTGTAGCCACACCCCCTTTCCATCTGATCACCCAGCTGGGGACCCTGGTCATGGGATGCTGAGTGGGTTTGCAGTGGGAATGCTCTCCGCATCAGCCCACAGAAGGGTGAGGATCAGGAAAAACTGCTGTCAGAAAGTCAGTCCAGACAGGGATGAGGTCTACATGGCCGCCGTCCTCTTAGCCAAGCCATTCCTGACCCGTTTCCTGGATGACTCCCACTGTACAGCTGTGGCTTTTCCTGCCTTGCCCTGAAGACGAAGGTGGCCTGTAGAGCCTGTGTCTCAACACATAGCTCCTCCTTGTGTAGGCTCACTGCTGGGGTCTCATGTGGAGCACCCTAGCCTGAAAAGGTGTGGCCAAGCAAGCCGTCAATCTGTGAATGGGGGCGCTCTCATCCAGAAACACAAATGCAGCTTCCTGCGCTCATGGCATCCTGGGGTGTTCCGGGACATTTCCACTTGCAAAGCGGCCCTGGAGTCTTCCACATTGAAACTGATGTCCACCAAACGGCTTTAAGCAAGCGGCCAACGGCTTGAAAACATCACGGTGTTCGGAGTGCGGGGAATGCATCAGAGGCAAACCAGAGAGCCAGAGAGGATGCACGGAGAGCAGGTGAGACATTCAAATGAAGTAAGACTGCAGGGGAGACACAGTGAGCTTGCATGGACAGCAGCGGACCTGGGAGGACCGAGGCTCGTGGTGTGTAGATATGAGAGTCTGTTTAGGTCTTTCTAAGCTCCTGTTAGACCCACGACTTCCTGCACAGTGTCTTTCTCCACTGGCTACTGCTCACTGCAGATTTACAAGGGAGCAGGCATCACTTTGGTATTCACTGTGCCGGCCCCATCATCACCAAACTTTTAAAGCATATAGAGCAGCTTTCTATGCAGAAATAAAGGGCAAATGGAGAAACTGGAAGCAGGAAAGACATGTGAGCAAATATAGGGTTTCTTGTACCTTAGGATCAGTTATGTAATGTGCCACTGATACAAAGTGAGACCCCATTGAATGATCTCTTCCCACTTAGGGTTTGTAACCCAAATGTCCATCACAGGTGTGATCGCTGGCTGCTGCTTCTAAACACGATGCAATGGCATGCAAGCATCACACAACTCGATTGCAAAGGGATATTCGGAATCTTTTAAAAGGTGTCGTATTGAATAAACACAGTGAGTGAAACACTGGAGAAAACCACTCGTACTACTTGATCCCCACATAAAATGATGGACAAACAAGAATGTGGTAGAATTAAATATGTTAGGCTTCAGAAAAGAGGCAAATCAACAAGGATGATGACAAACTTGGCCCTTCAAAAACACGCCATGTGCCTAACAGAAGCTCCAGATAAGCCTTTTAGAAAACCTGATGAAGACATAGATTACTTTTTCAAAATCAATCAGAACTGCAGGAGTGTCTGTTTACTTATTTATTTATTTTTTGAGAGGTTGTTTCTCCCACCCAATCCATCCCGGTTTCATTCAGGCTTTACCTAGTAATAAACCCATAGTTCTAATTTTAATTTTTGCTTAAGATGAAATACCTTACCTTTTTGTTTTTCAAGTGTCATTTCTAAAGATTGGTTCCCAATCTAATCTTGTTGATTCCTATTTTTATTATACACTTTCAACTTCTGTCTTGCATAGAGTGACTCGGACTAATCTTTCATGGATACCTATTATTCCTGGGTAAAGAGGGTTTCCAACATTCAGAAGTAAAGGAAGGTGGGGCTGTGGTGGGAGGGATGAAGAACTGGGAGCCTCAAAAGAGAGGCAACATTCTATTTAAAAGCGAAATGTCCTTGAAGTCCTCCCGGAGAGGCCCCCACCTACCCGCCCACCCCCATCTGAAAGTGTTTTCCACACGTGAGCTGGAATCTCTGCTACAGACAAATACAGAAAGAAAATAAAGCTAACTCTTTCATCTCCACATCATGACATTTAAAAATATATATATTCGCCTGGAAATGAAGAGATATTTTATTTTTATATATTTCTTTTATGTTGGGAGTTATTTTTTTTTTCTATAAAAACATCCAATTTGTGTGCCACAGACACATTAGCACGCCTGCTAGAGCTGCAGACTGTTCGAGATCACATCTTCTCTGCATAAACAGGTATCTGGATGCCTTAAACTCTTTCTGCTCAGCATCTGTGATGAAGCCCTAGATGAAACTTGGGCAGAAAACACAAAATCAGAATATGGTAGAATTGGCAAGGAAGGTAAGCAAACCAATTATACACAATTAGTTCCTGAATATCTAAATCTCTCCTCTTTAGGGATTAGAAAAAGTGTCTGTCTTTGAAGGAGCAGCTCTGCCTGCAGACTCCTTCAACCTTCCAACTTTAATTGACAATTGCACATGGTACAGCATTTCCCAGTTGACTTTGTTCTCAAGAATTTTTAATTAGAAGTTTTTCATCTGCTGCATCTGGCAACTCAGTGCTTTTTATACCCCGTCCTCCAGTTCTGTGTATTTTGTTAACATTTTTAGAGAAAACACACTAGGAACACTCCATCTAAGCGGGATATGTCACCAGGTCAGAAGAAGGCAGGTCCGTTTGACAGGGGTTTCTGATGCCTCGTTTTAGGGAAAGCGATATCTTAGCTCACATGTGTTGGCGCTGGACTGTCTCCAGCAAGCGAGTGAGCTTGTGTCCCTAAAAGTCTACACCTGACAGCTAAATTGCAAGGGGACTCTGAAGCACATAAAATCTAACACCGTCAGCTCAACACTGAAATAAATGATGAGCAAAGACCATTTTCCCTTATCTAGCCACGATCTCTTTAGGCATGCAGTTGAATTGCTGTAGTAAAAGAAATACTTTACATTCATTTGAAAATGCAAACAGGATTATTAATTGATAGTGATGATCATTGCTAAATCTACTACTGGTTTCTCAAGTCCCATCTGACGTGACAAATGAAAGTGCTGAAAGGCTCAGATGTTTGACTCTTTTGTGGTAAGAAAAATAATTCAAATATGTATCTAGTTGATTCCTCATATGAAAGAGATGATTCTGTTTCTTTAGGCTTAGCTGTTAAATTCCCAAGTGAAAAAGCTATGCCACATCTATGATCAATACATAATTGTGTTTCCGCCTTCAAGTGCTCAAGGTCTGAGGTTGAAGAATTAATTTGCTGGTTGAGGTTAATAGAATGTCAATTAAGTTCTTGGTATAAATGTCAATACATTCAGTTAAGCCTTGCGATTTAAATATAATTAAAGATAAACTTTAAGTCAATGTTGCCTTTTTGGTTTTGGGTATGGTGAGTGATTTGCTAAAATCTCAGAAAGCCACAGGGAAAAAGAATTTAATGAAGAAATTCATTTTTCTCATACAAACAGTTAGGTATGTTTGTTATCAGTTTCATGTGACGAAAACAGAATGAACTACATCTTTTATCTCAGGCTTCAAACATCAATCTATTAACCTTAACAGTTTATGTCACTCACGAAGAGTTTTTACAGTGTGGAAAGTCATTTGTTCATCATGAGCACTCTCCAGATAAGAGACAGAAGAAACAGTGAAATGTAGTGGTTGAGCAAATGCACTTTAGAGTGAATTACACTTGGAACAGAATCCTGATATTAGTTGTGTTATACAATACTTAACTCCTTGAGCCTCAGGTTTTTAAACAATAAAATGGTCAGTATTTGTAACTCTGAGTGATGGTCAGTCCTCTGGGTATAGGGTGCAGAGGACGCACTGAACAACTCCAGGTGGCATCACTGACACAGTCAATATGGTACATCTTTAAATTGTTCAGTGTGCAACCTGTACAACTGTATGAGGCAGTCCTAGCACTCACAGTGTTGATGAACTGAGGTCATTTATGTAAAGTATTTAGGACTCTGCTTACACAAAGCTTGCAGAGGGATTTGGTTAGACATATAGTGTAATTTTTTAGTTGCAACTGGGAATCAAGCCTGAAATAAATTTTGTGAGTGTTTATAGGGGCTGAGGTGATGTTAATTGCTATTTCCAGGAAAGTTATCCCACTTTTATCTCACTTTGTCTAGCACTGGATTCTGACATCTCCTCTCACCATGGGCCCTTATACAAAAATTGAAGGAGTAGACCTCTTACGCCTTGAAGAAGAGGCATTCATTGCAGGCATCATTATCGCACGTGTTGTTCAAGGTGCTGGAATGACCACAACCAGAGGGTCTCTGTGCTCATGGAAATCACATTCCAGTAGAGGTGAGAGGTCTGATGGAAATACACTGAAGGGAAAACTCAGTCTCACCCACGCTGGAAAGGGTAGCTTATGTTTATCCAAACATTTTCCACTTTCATTTGTCACGTCAGATGGGCATTGAGAAAACCATTAGTAGATTTAGCAATGATCATCACTATCAATTAACAATTATATTGCATTTTCAAATGAATGTAGAGTATTTCATCCTATGCCAGCAATTCAACTGCATGCCTAAAGAGATCACGGCTAGATGAGGAACAGTGGTCTTTGCTCATAATTTATTTCAGTGTTGAGCTGACGGTGTCAGACTTTATGTGCTTCTGAGTCCACGGGCAATTGAGCTGTCAGGTGTAGCTGTTTGGGGAAACAAGCTTGCTTGCTTGCTGGAGACAGTCAAGCGCCATCACATGTGAGCGAAGATACCACTTTCCCTAAGACTAGGCACCAAAAACCCTTGTCGAGAGAGAATTTGTCACAAGAGACTTGAATAGTCCTATCCAAAGCTGAGGCCTTAGGAACAAATTAGAGAATAATAAATGCCTGTCCTAGGAGGATTTCTTGAAAGCAGACCCTGGGGTGGCATTTTGGATGCAAGATGTTCGTTAGGGATAATCACATGTCAAAGGAAGAAAGAGGAATCAGGATGGAGCAGGGTGAGAAGAGACCCCTTCTGCACTGAAGTACAAGCCCAATCAAGCCCCTGTCACCCTAGCAGGGAGCCCTGGAGCAAGAGCTGCATGTAAGAGGGACCCGGGGGGCTGAGGCAGATGGGTCTTTATACCTTACCTCAATGTGTCAGTCACTGGGTGTGTGCTTCTGTGGAAAGGGCATGACCTTGGATGAGGCAGCTTCTGGCACTAGAGATAGACACTGATGTCTGAGACGAGCCGAATGGAGGCTGTCTGCTGACCACACGTGCTGCGGTGGGGCAGCACAGCCTTGCTGGACAGGGTTTCGGGCAGCACATCTCTTTTCCCCTGCAATGTCTACCCAGCACTGTCCATCCACACCCACACCTACCGAGAGAACAGTCCCTTCGAGGGCAGTTTCCTAAACTTTAGTCACTCAAGGTTTGATGTACTTATTCTATGTTTTAATAATTCATAAAAAAATAATAATTCTTTAAAAACTCTCATCAGGATATTCTCATGCCATCTCGCATATTTTGTTTTAGCAAACACAGTCTTAGGCAACAGCCCTGTGTTACGTCTTGGATCTCTGTCCCCACCCAAATCTGGTGTGGAACTGTCATCTCCAATGTTGGAGGTGAGCCTGGTGGGAGGTGACCGGATCATGGGGGTGGATTTCTCATGAATTGTTTAGCACAGCTCCTTGGTACTGTCCTGGCAATAGTGAGTGAGTTCTCACAAGATTGGGTGGTTTCAAAGTGCGCAGTCCCTCCCTACTCCCTCCCTCTTGCTCCTGCTCTGGCCATGCGACATGCCTGTTCCCCTTCACCTTCCACCACGATTGAAAGCTTCCCGAGACCTCCCCAGGAGCTGAGCAGGTGCCAGCGCTGTGCTTTCTGCACAGCCTGTGGAACCACGAGCTAATTAAACTTCTTTTCTGTATAAATTGCCCAGTTTCAGGTGTTTCTTTATAGGAATGTAAGAATGGACTAATACACCGTGTGAGCTCTAGGACCAGGGCATCTCTGGGATGCTCCTGTCGTAAGATCTGATTCAACAGGCATTAACTGAGTCTTCTGCTGTGAAAGGAGCCACAGAATGGAAAGAGAGGGTCAGCTTGCCTGTGAGAGAGAGGCAGGGTAGGGTTCCCAGGAAGGGGTGAGAATGCCTGTGCAGAGAACAAACGGCCCTGTTTCTCGGGGAGCCACACACACACACACACACAGATGGGCTGTAAGCAGATGGGGTGACTCCCTAGGAAGGTGCTGCATTTTTGAGGCTTTAGGGTGAAGTTCGCACTGCCAAGTGGAAATGCTTGCCCGCTTACAAAAGAGCTGCAAATTGGTAATTCTCTTTAAGTGATGGTCAGTCATCTGGGCATAGTGTATAGACGGTGCACTGAACAAATCTAGGTGGCATCATTCACGTAGTCAATGTGGCACATCTTTAAACTGTTCAGTGTACAACTTGTACAACTGTATGAGGCAGTCCTAGCACTTACAGTGCTGATGAACTGAGATCATTTATGCAAAATATTTAGGACTCTGTCTATGCAAAGTTTGCAGAGGGATTTGGGGAGACATATGGTGTAATTTTGTAGTTGCAATCGGGAATCATGGGATGAGAGGAAACATGGGGTGAGAAGACAAGGATCTTCAGCCTGAGAGACAGTGAATGGACCATGCCACATCACGCTGACAGCCACTGAAAACCAACCGCACGGAGGACACCAGCTGAGGACAGGGTGGCCCATTTGACAGATGTGACCAGCAAGACCTGCACAAGACGACCTTCATCCAAGGACTAAACATGGTGCTGCAGAAGCCTCAGTGCAACTTATGCCTTCATTTGCTTGTGTATAGAATAAAGCATTTCCTGTTTGTGGGATTTATTTATTTATTTGCACATTATCTGTCCGTCTATCCATTCATCTATATACTTGCCGCTTTTAGGTGGCTGGTGGCTGGCAGGAGAGAGGTGGCATGAGATTAAACACTACACACGTTCGCTTACTTGAGTGTCCCTGGAAACTTCCCTTTAGGGAACTTCCTCTCCCTGATCCATGTACCTCAAAGTGGCAGCCAATTCCATCACAGCTGTGGGCATGAACCTGGGCTGTCCCCAAAACCCTACCCTGCCAGTCTTCAGAGTCCTTTGGGAAATACAGCACTGGTGTGGATGCCAGGAGAGCAAGGGTCTCCTTCAGGTGTGATGGGCTGCAAGGTCAAATGGATGGAGTTGCTTGCAGCCATCACTGTGGCCAAGAGGCTGAGTGGCAGCCAGAGGCAGAGAGAAAGTCCTGGGGACATAATTGAATACGTGGATGCAGCCAGACCTGATCTCAGTCCCAGATCTAGATGTTTTTATGTTTTTAGTTAGATAGGTAGGGAAGCTCTTTTTCCTTTTCCTTTCCTTTTCTTTTTTTTTTTTCTAGACAGAGTCTTGCTCTGTCACCCAGGCTGGAGTGCAGTGGCAAAATCTTGGCTCACTGCGACAACTGCCTTCCCAGTTCAAGCAACTCTCCTGCCTCAACCTTCTGAGTAGCTAGAATTACACGCACCCACCACCATGCCTGGCTAATTTTTGTTTTATTTTTATTTTTATTTTTTTTGACATGGAGTCTTGCTCTGTTGCCATGCTGGAGTGCAGTGGTGTGATCTTGGCTCACTGCAACCTTCACCTCTTAGGGTTAAGTGATTCCCCTGCCTCCACTTCCTGAGTAGCTAAGACTACAGGCACATGCCACCATGCCCAGCTATTTTTTCATATTTTAGTAGAGATGGGTTTCACCATGTTGGCCAGGATGATCTCAATTTCCTGACCTTGTGATCCACCTGCCTTGGCCTCCCAAAGTGCTGGGATTACAGGAATGAGCCACCGCGCCTGGCCAATTTTTACATTATTAGTAGAGACAGGGTTTGACTACGTTGGCCAGGCTGGTCTTGAGCTCATGAACTCAAGTAATTCACCCACCTCAGCCTCCCAAAGTACTGGGATTACAGGCATGAGCCACTGAGACTGGCCTCTTTTGTCATTTCTTTAAAATTCGGGTTGCTGTTGTTTGTAATTAAAATACCAAGTAACACTCCTGGTATCTGTCCGGTGGCTCAGAGCTAAAGAGGTGTAATGCCATCATGCAGTGAAAACTCCAACTGAAGATCTACATATGCAAAATGTGTGCGTGTGTGTGCATGTGTGTACACATACACAAATACATATGTATATATGCACGCATCAGGTATAATTATGCCTTATACATATGTCTGTATATCTGCGTGAAATATTCCTTAACCCCTTCCACATTCTCCATTCTCGTTTGGGCTTAGACTGTTTCCTATAACCATGTCTTTTGCCTTACCATTCTGTTCATTTGTTTAATTTAAATATCTATTTGCATATTGGCTTCTTTTAGCAGCAAGTGAATGCTTTGAGGATAGGGAGTCTCTCTCCTTCCTTCCCTCTCTCCCTCCCTCCCTTCCCTTATTCGTTCCTTTCCTTCCTTTCATCTGAACTGTTACTTATTTTTTTTACACTCAACCGTACAGACCCATATGTTCTGGGTCTCCCACTGATGAGCATTCAGTGATTACATGATTCGGTGATTGTGGGCAGCGCTGCAAACTGTTGACTCAAAATCCGTTTCCTCTTTCCTCCTCACCAACAGAGACCAATTCATTCAAGTTGTCAACGTTTCCACCAAAAGAAACTCCAAAAGGCTCTTACGTGAGGTCACGTGTATATTTCTGGCCAATGAGCTGTACATAGAAATCTATTTCACATAATTTTCAGAAAACAAGTTCTTTGCCAGATAAAGAGGTGCAGTTTTAGAGGCCGCGTATGCCTCTTACCCTCCTTCCTTCCTCTTTCCCACCTGGAATACTGATCTGATACAGGAAGGAGGCACAGCTGCCATTTTGTGACACCACAGAAAGACAGGAAGTGGAGACCCCATGGTATCATTCAGCCATGATGGCAGCCAAGGAGTACATCTTCTTGTTGGAGATACACAAACCCCAATGTGTAAAGGCTATTTCATTCGGACCTTTGTTCTACACAGCTGACTGCCATTCAAACAACACAGCGGGCACATGCCTCTCTCTCTGTCTGTGCATATCTGTGGAGTCTGTGTGCAGACCTGACAAAATACAGGAAAAACCTGGGAAAATAATGCTTGTCTTCCTGGACAGAACCTGACAGGGAGCTCACTGCCCACCTCCCTGATCGATGCTCCCACCTCTTAGAAATTTAACTTGATTAAACCTTTCTGTTCCTCATGATGTTTTATTTTTAAATTAATTCGGATCTCAGTCCTGCTGTATTCACAGTCTGATATCTCAGTCTTGTCAGGTGCATTAGGTAGGAAACATGTCGCTCCTCCTATGGACCACTACATTCATCTTTGCTAGAATGCTTGGGGATACGATCACAGGAATTGACCATCAAGTCTAAAATGCTCATGGGAAGCTGGGTCTCATCAGCAGAAGCTGGCTGCCCCTCTGTCTTTTATCCTTTAAATGTCCCACCTAGCCACTGAGAGGCTGCTTGGGGCTGCCAGAGGCTAATTTGCAAAGATTGCTGCGTGATGAAAGGGACATGAGACATGACAATTGGATTTTTCAGCAGCAAAGAGAACAACTGAAATACAAACTGTCATCTGAAGCTACAAATAGGAAAATGGAGGGGAGAGGCTTCTCTTAAAGAAGAGATTAAAGCCAGGTGAGATCAAGCAATCCTCGTGTGCTCATAAGCTCTGTCTTGCTGTACATATAAGGATATCGTCCTAGGGAAGGGATCTCAAATTCAAATGCTGCTGAAGCCAGGTGGGCCACACAGTGGGATCACAGTCAGAGGGGGGCAGTGGCAGAGGTGGGGGGCTGGGCCAACTGCAGCCCTGATTCATGGGGCTCCCCCACCCAGATCCACTTGTCATTCTTGGATAGAATACAGGGTCAGTGTCTTCTGATGTTTTTTCCAGGAGAAAGTCACAAATGCAGTTCTCAAACACCGAAAGCCTTGATTTTCAGACACTGTTAATAAATTCAAATTTTCTTAAAAACATCACGCAGGCCAAAGAAACGTGCCTTCATACAGGAATTGGCACAAAGTCCTCTGGTGTGCAACATCTTCAAAGAGACTTGGGGAAACATTGCATGCTTTCTTGCCCTAGAGCCATGACAGTTAAGGATTTTTAAAGAATCTTCCTCATTTTCATAAATCCATGGTTCCCAAAATGAGGCCAGCCTGTTTGGTCTTCGTGTGAATTAATGAATTGCCCCTTATAGTGGCAGCTCTGCCAGCCTTGAGGCTTGGTAGGTGGTGAGGCTGGGATTCAGAGCTCCTTGCACACAGAACAACTTGGATAGTGAGGTTCATTGATGAAGGGCCTCCATTGGGTTCCAGTCTTAGTGTTGAAGGTGTAGTATTTCCCCTTCAGATTTTATGAGTTCACAATTTCTTTATGAAGACTTCTATTCACAATAGGGAAGATATGGAATCAACCTAAGTGTCCATTAATGGATAAATAGATAAACAAATGTGGTTTATAGACACAACGGAATATTAGCCATAAAAGAGAATAAAATCCTGTCATTTTCAGCAACATGAACAGAACTGGAGGTCATTATGTTAAGTAAAATAAACCAGGCAGAGAAAGACAAATATTGCATATTCTCACTCATGTGGGAGTGTTCATAGTGTCTCTCATGGAGGTAGAGAGTAGAATAATAGTCACATGGGGCTAGAAAGGGAAGGTAGGAGGGGAGATTAAGAGAAGTTGATAAATTAATACAAAATACAGTTAGACAGAAGAAATATGTTCTAGTATTTGTTAGTACAATAGAAAAATTATAGTTACCAATAATTAATTATATGTTACAAAATAGCCATAGGGGAAGAATTGTAATGTTCCCAACACAAAGAACAGATAAACGTTTGATGTGATAGACCCAATTACCTTGATTTGATCATTATATTGTTGTGGGTACCCCAAAAATATGTACAACTTGACAAATCAACGGAAAAATACAAAAGACTTCCTAAAACAAAGTCACACTAAGTTTTCAAAAATATTACATTTTAAATTATTGTTGTTACTGTGGTGATGACGACGATGGGGGTGGTGGTGATGATGATGATGGAGACGATGATGGTGATGATGATGGTGATGATTATAATCATGGTGACGATAATGATGTGATGATGGTGATGATGATGATGTGATACTGATGATGATGATGGTGGTGGCAACAATGGAGATGATGTGATGCTGATGATGGTGGTAATGATGATGGTGACAATACTGATGTGATGATAGGAACAATGATCATGATTGATGGTGATGATGATGGTGATGGTGATGGTGGTGATGATGGTGGTGATGGTGGTGATGATGGTGGTGATGATGATGATGGTGATGGTGATGATGATGGTGATGATGATGGTGATGGTGATGATGGTGGTGATGGTGATGGTGATGGTGATGATGGTGGTGATGATGATGATGGTGACAATACTCATGTGATGATGGTGATGATGATGATGATGTGATAATGGTGATGATAATGATGGGTGGTGATTATGATGGTGACAATTATGATGTGATGATAGGAACAACGATCATGATTGATGGTGATGATGGTGATGGTGATGATGATGGTGATAATGGTAATGGTGGTGATGATGATGATGGTGGTGATGATGATGATGGTGGTGATGATGATAGTGATGGTGGTGATAATGGTAATGGTGGTGATGATGATGATGGTGATGACGATGGTGATGGTGGTGATAATGGTAATGGTGGTGATGATGATGATGGTGGTGATGATGATGGTGATGGTGATGATGGTTGTGATGATGATGGTGGTGATGATGGTGATGGTGGTGATAATGGT
>PVKV010011913.1:0-68170 GCA_004027835.1 Alouatta palliata
GAATTTTTTTTTTTTTTTTTTTTTTTTTTTTTGAGACAGAGTCTCACTCAGTCACCAGGAGGCAGGCTGGAGTGCAGTGGTGCGACCTCGGCTCACTGCAGCCTCCGCCGCCCGGGTTCAAGCAATTCTCCTGCCTCAGCCTCCTGAGTAGCTGGGACTACAGGCGCGCGCCACCACGCCCAGCTAATTTTTGTATTTTTAGTAGAGATGGGGTTTCACCATGTTGACCAGGATGGTCTCGATCTCTTGACCTCGTGATCTGCCCGCCTCGGCCTCTCAAAGTGCTGGGATTACAGGCGTGAGCCACCGCGCCCGGCATAATGAATTTCTAGTTCTATTTCTTTTTCTTTTGCTACCTCCTCTTTAAAGACAATAACTCTTAGATTTGCCATTTTAAGCTGTTTTCTAGATCGTGTAGGTGTGCTTTATTCTTTTTCTCCTTTTTCTTTTTTTCTTATGGCTGTATATTTTCAAATAGCCTGTCTTCAAGTTCACTAATTCTTTCTTCTGCTTGATCAATTCTGCTATTAGAGCATTCTTCAGTATGTCAATTACACGTTTTTTTTTTTGAGACAGGGTCTGTCTATGTGTCCCATGCTAGCCTTGAACTCCTAGGCTAAAAAGATTCTTCCACTTCAGTTTCCCAAATTGCTGAATTACAGGCATGAGCCACCACACCCAGCAAATCAATTGCATTTTTCAACTCCAGAATTTCTGCTTGATTACTTTAAATTTTTTCAATCTATTTGTTAAATTTGTCTAATAGGATTCCAAATTCCTTCTCTGTGTTATCTTGAATTTCATTGAATTTTGTCAAAACAGCTATTTTTTTAATTTAAATTTTATTTTATTGATTTTTTTTATACAGTGTCTCACACTATCACCCAGGCTGGAATACAAATATAATTGCAACTTACTGCAGTCTTAAACTCTGAGCTCAAGCAATGTACCCCTCCCCCAAGTACCTGGAACTACACATGTATGCCACCACACCTGGATCTTTTTTTTTTTGAGACGGAGTCTTGCTCTGTCGCCCAGGCTGGAGTGCAATGTCATGATCTCAGCTCACCACAACCTCTGCCTCCCATGTTCAAGTGATCCTGCCTCAGCCTCCCAAGTAGCTGGGATTACAGGTGCCCGCCACCATGGCTGGCTAATTTTTTATGTGTTTTTAGCAGAGACGGGGTTTTACCATGTTGGTTAGGCTGTTCTGGAACTCCTGACCTCAGGTAATCCATCTGCCTTACCCTCCCAAAGTGCTGGGATTACAGGCGTGAGCCACTGCACCTGGCCAATTTTTTTTTCTTTTGGTAGAGACAGGGCCTCATTATATTGCCCAGGCTGATCTCAAACTCCTGTACTCAAGTGATCCTCCCACCTTGGCCTCTCAAAGTGCTGAAATTTCAAGTGTGAGCCACCAAACCAGACAAAAACAGCTATTTTGAATTCTCTGTCTGAAAGGTCACATATCTCTTTCTCTCTAGAATTGCTTCCTGGTTCGTGTAGTAAGGTCAGGTTTTCCTGGGTGGCCTTGATACTTATGGATGTTTGTTAGCTGGGCATTGAAGAGTTTGGTATTTATTTCAGTCTTCTCAGTCTGGGCTTATTTTTACCTGTCCTCCTTCTTGGGAAGGCTTTCCAGGTATTCAAAGGGACTTGGGTGTTGTGATCTAAGGGTTTGGTCACCGAAGCCACATCTGCATTAGGGGCCACTCCATGCCCAGTAACACTGTGGCTCTTGCAGACTTGTAGAGGTACCTTGGTGATTTTGGATAAGATCTGGAAGAAGTATCTGGGTTATCAGGCAGACTCTTGTTCTCTTGCCTTACTTTCTCCCAAACGAATGGAATCTCTCTCTGTGCTAAGCTTCCTAGAGCTAGGGGAGGGGTAACAATCATTCCTGTGGCACCACCACTGAGACTGTGCTAGGTCAGACCTGAAGTCAGCACAGCACTAGGTCTTGACTAAGGCCCTCTGTAACCACCACCTGGCTATTACTTATGTTCGCTCAAGGCCATAGGGCTCTATAATCAGCAGGCGGCAAAGCCAGCTAAGCTTGTGCCCTTTCTTTCAGAGCAGTAAGTTTCCCTGGCCCCCAGGTGACTCCAGAAATGCCATCTAGTAGCCAGTGCCTGGAATTGGAAACCTTAGAAATCTACCTGGTGCTCAGGTCTACTGCAGCTGAGCTGGCACCAAAACCACAAAACAAAGCCCTTCCCACTCTACCCTGCTCTTTTAATGGGCAGAAGAGTCTGTCTCTGTGGCCACCACTGTAACAGACTGTGGGGAGTAATGCCAGATTATCACTAGTATTTGCTTAAGGCCCAAAGGCTCTTTAGTCAGCTTATGATGAATGCTGCCAGGCCTGGGACTCACCCTTCAAGGCAGTGGGCTTTCCTCTGGCCCACAGCAGGTTCAGAAATGCTGTCTAAGAGCCGAGGCCTAGAATCAAGGAGCCCAAGAGTCCAGTTGGTGCTCTACCCTACTGTGGCCAAGCTGGTACCAAAGCTGCAACACAAAGTTCCATTTCCTCTTCCCTCTGCTTTTCTCAAGTAGAAAGAGTCTGTTCTCATAGCCACCACAGCTGGGAATGTGCTGGGTCACAGCTGAAGCCAGCATTTCTCAGAATCCCACCCAAGGCCCACGGTGTGTACTATCTGGCTACTGCTATTGATTATTCAGGAAGCAAGGGCTCTTTAGTCAGCAGGTGATGAATCCTGCCAGGAATGGGTCCTTCCCTTCAAGGCAGCAGGTTCTCTTCTGGCCCAGGATGTGTCTACAAGTGTCACCCAGTAGCTAGGGCCTGGAATGGGGCCCTTGTGACCCTGTCTGGTGCCCTGTCCTACTGTGGCTGAGATGGTATCCAAGTAGCATGGTGAAGTCCTCTTTACTCTTCTCTTTCCTCTCAGGTGAAAGGAAGGAGTCTCTCCTGGAGCTGCAAGCTGTGCTGCCTGGGTTTGGGGTCGGGGTGGTACAAGCACTTCCCTGGCTCCCCTGGCTGTCGTCTCACTAGATCTAGTGCCCCCCGCAAGTCCACTGGCTCTGAGCCCAGCACAGCACTAGGATTTGCCTAGGAGTTGCAGTCCTTGTGGCCTAGACTACATTTCAAATTTATTTTGTACCCCAGAGCACTTTAGCCTGTAGTAGTGAGGCTTGCCAGAATTCAAATTCCAGCTGCTAGGATGGACAATTCCTCTCTGGCTAGGGCTGGTCAAAATGCTCCCTCCGTGGGTGTTGGCTGAGTTTTGCCCAATGTTGTATTCAGCTATGACAGGGCAGCACTGATTTCCAATGCAGTGTCCCACAGTCATTGCACTCTCCCTCCCCCAAATACACAGCTTCTCCGCGCCACATGGCCACTGCCAGGGGAAGGGGTGGGGGCAGCACTGGTGATTCAACTATTTTTCTGATACTCTTCAGTGTCTCTTTCAGTGATATGAAGTTAAAAAAAAGCAGGTACTGTGATTATTCACCTGATTTTTTTTTCTTATGAAGGCACTTTTTAATTTAGATAGTTGTTAAATTTGATGTTCTTGTGGGGAAGGCAATCAGTGGAGATTTCTATTTGGGTGTCTTTCTTCACCTCCTAGCCAACTTAGCTTTTTGGTAGACATTTGACTGTTTTTACCACCAGGTATACACATATATCATTTGAGATCATTCCATACAATTGTGTCTACTTTTTCTGTTGAGATGGAATCTCATTCTGTTGCCCACACTGAAGTGCAGTGGCATAATCTTGGCTCACCGCAACCTCTGCTTCCCAGGTTCAAGTGATTCTCCCACCTTAACCTCCAGAGCAGCTAGGATTACAGGCACATGGCATCATGCCCGGTTAATTTTTGTAGTTTTAATAGAGACGGGGTTTCATCATGTTGACCAAGCTGGTCTCAAACTCCTGACCTCAAGTGATCCACCCACCTCAGTCTCCCAAAGTGCCTGGATTACAGGCATGAACCACCACACCCAGCTGTATCATGTATATTTTTTATATAATTATAACATTAAAATGTTCTCAAATTATTAAAAGCCATTTTAAAAATAATTTTTATGACTACCCATTGTATGGGTATGATATTATTTACTTAGCTATATCCCTATGCACTATAAGGTCTTTTAAATTTTTTCTTATATCAAAATATAATGTTACAGTAAGCAATTTTGCACATAGATATTATAAATCTTTTTTTTATATTTTAAGAAGAATTCCTAGAAGTTGGATTAGTAAGTTAAAGAGTATAAAATATCTTTAAAGCTCACATTTTGTTTTACAGTAATAAAAAGAAAACAAAGTTAAAAGAACTAAAGAAAGCAAGACTAACTACAGTAGCTCCATCTATGAAAGAAGATGAATTCCACTCGCCAAGCATCTCACAACCTTCTAGTGTGTCCAAGCTTCCTTCAAAACTTAGATTCTCCAAAAGATGCCTGCAAAATAACCTATTTGAAGAATAAAAACTCATTGCTCTTGAAATACTATGTGAACTTGGGGAGATGTTGCAGCAATATGCTGAGCTTGACATTACTTTCCCTGAGGGAATTGTAAATCTCATAAATTACAGTTGGAAAGATCTTACTGAAGATGTTTATATGTGTGCGTCCAAAAATTCAGTGTGGATGCAAGACCATGCCTTGCAAGGAGGTTGCAATTCCATGACCATAGTTAACTTACTAGAACACAAAATGAGCAGGGGTTCAAGAGAAGAATGTCATAAGCAAAATCATTTAGTTAAAGCAAAAGAAGACCACCATGTTGCATCAACTAAACCTATGGAAAAAATATATGTAAGTAGAAGTTACTGGTTAGATTTGTAAATAATGCTTCAAGATGAATGAATAAAAGCAGCAAGTAAGTGAGCTATTGATGAAACATTATTTTAGTGCTATTGGCTTGTGTTGATGACTTTCATAAATCATTAGTGAATGTTAGAAGAAAGATACTAGAATTCATAGTGCTTTCAGTTAGATGAAGTATCAGTTAGGGTTTTACTAGATTCCATTTGATATGAAGTTTCTGCCTCAGGGTATCCTTCAGCTTTTTTTACAGTAATATGGTCCAACAGAAATACAATGCTGTCTACATATATGATTTTTTTTTTGAGACAGGGTCTTGCTCTGTTGCCCAGGCTGGAGTGAAGTGACCTGATCACAGCTTACTGCAGCCTCAACCCCCTGGGCTCAAGTGATCTTCCTACCTCAGCCTTCTAAGTAGCTGGGACCACAAGTGCATGTCACCACACCTGGTTAATTTTTGTATTTTAAGTAGAGACATGATTTCACCATGTTGCCCAAGCTGGTCTCAAACTCTTGGACTCAAGCAATCCTCTTACTTCAGCCTCCTAAAGTGCTGAGATTACAGGTATGCACCACCATGTCTGGTGTCTATATAAATTTTAAATTAAGCTTTTTAATTTTAAAATAACTGTAGGTCCATATGAAGTTGTAAGAAGTAACACAGAGAGAACAAATGTACATTTTACCCATTTTCTCTATATGGCAAAATCATATCTCACAAAACTGTAGTGTAACATCACAACCAGGATACTGACAATGACACAGTCAAGATTCAAAACACTTCCACCCACCACCGCAGGGATCCCTCGTGGTATCCTTCTGCAGCCTGAGCCACTTCCTTCCTGCCCCAACCTTCTCTTTAACCCTGGCAACCACCAATGTGTTCTCCATTTCTATATTTCTATCATTTCAAGAATTTTGTGTAAATGGAATCACATAACATGTAACTTTTGATGATTACCTTTTTCAGTCAATTTCATTCTCTACAGACTCATCCAGACTGTTGTTTGTATCAGTAGTCTGTTCCTTTTTGTTGTTGAGTAGTGTTCCATGGTATGGACGTACCACAGTTTGACTACTCATCTTTTGAAAGCCATTTGGGTTTGTTATTATTGTGTTTTGTTTCACTGTTTGGCTATTATGAAAGTTGCTAAAACATTCAGGTATAGGTTTCTCTTTTCTTTTCTCCTCCTCCTCCTCCTCCTCCTCCTCCTTCTTTTGTAGAGATGGGGTCTTGCTGTGTTGCCCAGGCTGGTCTCAAACTCCTGGGCTCAAGTGATCCTCTTCCCTTGGCCTCCCAAAGTACTGGGATTATTATAGGCATGAGCCACTGAGCCCAGCCTCATTTCTTATCAAAATGTGGTGTATACATAAAATGGAATATTATTTAGCCCTAAAAAGGATTGATGTTTTGACACATGCTACAACACAGATGAACCCTGAAGACATTATTCTAACTGAAATAAGCCAGACACAAAAAGACAAATATTACACTGAGGACTCCACCTACCTAATTCCACTGATAGAATGGTGGTTTACAGGGGCTGGGGAAGGGGGAATAAGGAGTTATTGTTAAATGGGCACAGGGGTTCAATTGGGGAAAATGAAGAAGTTCTGGCAATGGTGGTGATATTTGTACAACATGTGTGAACTTAATGCTACAGAACTGTACACTTAAAAATAATTGAAATGGGGCCTGGTATGGTGGCTCAAGCCTGTAATCCCAGCACTTTGGGAGGCCGAAGCAGGTGGATCATGAGGTCAAGAGATCGAGACCATCCTGGCCAACATGGTAAAACCCTGTCTCTACTAAAAATACAAAAAAAATTAGCTGTGGCATGCACCTGTAGTCCCAGCTACTTGGGAGGCTGAGGCAGGAGAATTGCTTGAACCCTGGAGGCGGAGGTTGCAGTGAGCCAAGATAGCGCCACTGCACTCCAGCCTGGCAACAGAGTGAGACTCTGTCTCAAAAAAAAAAAAATAATAATAATAATAATAATGGAAATGATAAATTTTGTTATGAATATTTAGCCGCAATAAAAAAAACCTGTCTGTGTGTGGTAGCTCACACCTGTAATTCCAGTAATTTGGGAGACCAAGGGAGGAAGATTGCTTAAGCCCAGGAATTCAAGATCCACCTAGGCAACAGAGCAAGAACCTATCTCAATTAAAAACAATTTTTTTGAAAGAAATATTTTCCTTGGCCCCTGGAAGTACTGCAGACCCTACACACTGTGCCTAATGGAGAAGTCAGCCCTATTGTCTTCTTCCCTTGCCTCTAATGTCTGTTCTTCTCTCTCAAAATGTTGTTCCATCCTCTTCACCTATCTTTGCCTGATCGTGGACTCCAGGTATTTGTTTGTTGTTGTTATTTGTTTTTTTGTTGTTGTAGTTGTTTTGGAACAGGGTCTCGCTCTGTCACCCAGGCTGGAGTGCAGTGGCGTGATCTGAGCTCACTGCAACCTCTGCCTCCTGGGTTCAAGCAATTCTCCTGCCTCAGCCTCCCAAGTAGCTGGGATTACAGGTGCCTGCTACCACACCTGACTAATTTTTGTAATTTTTTTTAAGTAGTGACGGGATTTCACCATGTTGGCCAGGCTGGTCTTGAACTCCTGAGCTCAAGTGATCTACCTGCCTCGGCCTCCCAAAGTACTGAGATTATAGGAGTGAGCCACCGCACACAGCTGCCTCTAGGTTTTTTACAGTTAAATGAAGTTTACTATTTTTTTCTCCAAAAATCGATGCCATTCTAAGATGCTAGCAACATTTGCAAACACCAAATCCAGGAATATAAATAAAGCCTTAGAGTCTCAAATCTTTGCTGATGCTAACTTCAGAAAGCTTGATAGTTTCCAGGAAAAATGAGTAACTGAAGCAGCTCTGTGCAATTAAAGAAGGATGAGGAAACTCATCTGAGATTAGCACTGTGCAGTGAAGAGCCCTGGGAGACCCAGCTTTTCTCCCAGGAATGAAACTTTATATTCAGGACTTGAAGATTAGCTTCTATCATGTTGAATATATACAAGCAAAGTTAGCTGTAGCAAAAGAACTGACATTTTAAATAATAAAATTATTTTTAGCTATTGTCTAATTTAGTCATCCTGATATCACTGTGGGATAATAGAATTCCCTTGTTTTGGTTTTTGTTTTTTTTTTGAGACAGAGTCTTGCTCTGTTGTCCAAGCTGTGGTGCAGTGGTACAACCTTGGCTCACTGCAAACTTCGCCTCCCAAGTTCAAGTGATTCTCGTGCCTCAGCCTCCCAAGTAGCTGGGATTACAGGCGTGAGCCACTGTGCCTGACTATTTTTTAAAATTAATTAATTTATTTATTTATTTAGAGAGGTTGGAGTGTGGTGGCACGATCTTGGCTCACTGCAGCCTCAGACTCCTGGGCTCAAATGATCCTCCCACCTCAGCCTCCCAAGGAGCTGGGACCACAGATATGTGCCACCATGTCTGGCTAATTTTTTATAGAAACAGGGTCTTTCCATGTCACCTAGGCTGGATTTCCATTTTATTGAGAAGAAAAACTGAGATTCCAAGGGGTTGAATAACTTTCCCAAAGTCATATGATTGCTGCTAGAGCCATGACCCCAACCCTGGTCTCTTAGCTCCCAGGATAATGTTCTTTCTGTAACTTTATCCCTAATTCCCATTCTACTTGCATATAATGAAAATGATATTATCAATAATAAATGGTAGTTGTCGTTTTCCCTACAACAACCCCTCTGAGATAGGGAAGTAACCTCAGCAGCAGCCAAGCCTTTGCTTTCAGGAGTCCTGGGCTCACATCCTGGCTCTGGCACTTGCTAGTGATAAAACTTTGAACATGTGACTTAGCCTTTCTTTGCCCAGTGTCATTATCTGCGACATGGTGCTATAAATAATACTTCCTCCAGGGTTGTTATGAAAATGAGTTAACACTAAGGCATTTGGAAAAGTATCTGAACATAGCAGATATTACATGTATTTATTGTTACTATTATCCCCATTGTCTGATATAACCCTCATTGTTACCCTTGGCTAAATAGGTATTAATATGGGTTTCTGATGGCTCATGAGGACAAAATAGTTCCAGCAATACTTTTTTTACTTTATAAGAACAAACAGGCCAGGTGTGGTGGCTCACACCTGTAATCCCAACACTTTGGGAGGTTGAGGAGGGTTGATTGCTTGAGGTCAGGAGTTTGAAACCAGCCTGGGCAACATGGTGAAACCTTGTCTCTACAGAAAATACAAAAATTAGCTGGGTGTGGTGGTGTGCACCTGTAGTCCCGGCTACTCAGGAGGTTGAGGCAAGAGGATCACTTGAGTACAGGAGATTGAGGCTACAGTGAGCTATAATTGTGCCACTGCACTCCAGCCTGGGTGACAGAGAGAGACTCTGTCTCAAAAAATAAAAATAAAAACAATAAAACACTTTTACTATCACAGAAAGTTTTAGGAGATAACATATTTGTAAAACAGTTAGGTCCACCATCAAATAACTAGTAAATAAACTAAGCTTAAAAATTAAGACTCACATTGACTAGAATGGCTATAATTGAAAAGATAGGCAATAATAAATGTTAGACAAGGTATGGAGAAATTGGAGCCCTCATACATTGCTGATAGGAATGTAAAATGGTGCCACTGTTTTGGAAAACAGTTTGGCAGTTCCTCAGAAAATTAAACATAGAGGCCAGGCGCAGTGGCTCACGCCTGTAATCCCAGCACTTTCAGGTGGATCACCTGAGGTCAGGAGTTCAAGACCAGCCTGGCCAACATGGTGAAACCTCATCTCTAAAATAAAATAAAATAAAAAAGAAAGAAAGAAAATTAAACATAGCTATATGATCTAGTGATTCTGCTTCTAGGTTCATATCCAAGAAAACTAAAAACATGTCCACATGAAATCTTTTTTTTTTTTTTTTTTTTGAGACAGAGTTTTGTTCTTGTTGCCCAGGCTGGAGAGCAATGAATGGTGTCATCTTGGCTCACTGCAACATCCACTTCGTGGGTTCAAGCAATTCTCCTGCCTCAGCCTCCCGAATAGCTGAGATTATAGGCATGTACCACCATGCCCGGCTAATTTTTATATTTTTAGTAGAGACAGGGTTTCCCCATCTTGGTCAGGCTGGTCTCTAACTCCCGACCCCAGGTGATCAGGCTGCCTTGGCCTCCCAAAGTGCTGGGATTATAGGCATGAGCCACCACCCCCAGCCACATGAAATCTTACAAATAAATGTTTATAACCAAAATGTGGAAATAACCAAAATGTCTGTGAATTCAAAGATGGGTAAACAAAATGTGGTATACCCATATAAAAGAATATTATTTGGTCATAAAAGGAAATTAATGAGGCCAGGCACAGTGGCTCACACCTATAATTCCAGCACTTTGGGAGGCCAAGGTTGGTTGAGACCAGGAATTCAGGACTAACCTGGGAAACATTGTAAGACCCAGTCTCTAAAAAAACAAAAAGCTAGGTGTGGTGGCATTGCTTGTAGTCTCAGATTCTCAGGAGGCTGAAGTGGGAGGATCAGTTGAACCCAGGAGTTTGAAGCTCCAATGAGCCATGATCATGAAACTGCACTCTAGCATTGGTCACAAAGTGAGACCCCTTCTCAAAAAAAGAAAAGGAATGAAGAAATACTGATATATGCTACAACATAGATGAACATTGAAAATATTATGTTAAGTGGAAGAAGCTAGTCACAAAAGGACACATATTGTATGATTACATTTCCAGGAAATTTCCAAAAAAGGCAAATCCATAGAAACAGAATGTGGATTAGTGGTTGCCAGGATTTGGGGTGAGGGAGCATTGAGGAGTTCCTGCTAATAGGTATGGGGTTTCTTCTGGGGGTAATGGAAATATTCTGGAATTAGACAGTGGTGATGGTTATACAACTTTGTGAATGTACTAAAAACCTCTGAACTGTACACTTTAAAAGGGTGACTGGCAGGCAGGCACAGCGGCTCATGCCTGTAAATTCAGTACTTTGGGAAGTAGAGGTGGGAGGATTGCTTGAGTCCAGAAGTTTGAGACCAGCCTGGACAACATAGTGCGACCCTGTCTCTATAAATAAGTCAATAAAAATAAATAAGTAATGAATGATGTGGCTCACACATATAATCCCAGCAATTTGGGGAGGCCAAGGTGGGAGGATCACTTGAGCCTAGGAATTCGAGACCAGCCTGGGCAACATACTGAGACCGCTGTCTTTATTTAAAAATTTTTTTTGAATTATAAAAAGGGTGTTGGGGAGAGTTCTGTAATCCTTAAAATAAATAAATAAATAAAATGGTGAGGTTACAGTATGTGAATTATAACCTCATTTTTAAAGTATGAGAAAAAAAGAAAAATAAATAAAAGCCTATGAAAACAAAATAAACTGTAGCATTCCAATTCAAACAGACAGCATTTATAATAAAAACTTTTTTAGCCAAGAGACACAATTCATAATCTCTAAAACTCCAGGCTCTGGAGGTGTTTGTAATCTGTAGTGAGCTATATAAAGGGGTGGCTGTTGCTTATACCAAGAACCTTAGTGATTCTCGCAGTTTGAATGGAACATGGGCTTTCAGACTCCAAACCTTAGGCTAAATATACTCCATTCTTTTGCTTCCCTTTGTCCAGTATGTGTGATTAAAACAGCTGGTAATGGTTTAGTTTTCTTGCTATGTTGCCCACGGGTCCTGAACTCCTGGCCTTAAGCATCCTCCTGCCTCAGCCTCCCAAAGTGCTGAGGTGACAGGCACGAGCTACAGTCTACAGCTCCATCACGGCATTCTTAGCACTCAACAGAATTAATACGCTTGTTCAACTTTGCAAAATTGATAGGCAAAAAATACTCTTTAAGCATCTATTTCTTTAATAATTAGAGAGATTTAACTTGGTATTTATTGATCTTTTAAGAAATTTCTGTCTGGGCACAGTGGCTCATGCCTGTAATCCAAGCACTTTAGGAGTAGGGAGCATATTTTCACGGAAAGAAAACCAAACTTGCAGGGAGTGTATGGGAAGTACATGTGTTTTCTGCTTAATTTTTCTATGAACCGAAAACCATTCTGAAAAATGAAGCTTTTTTTTTTAATTTGAAAGAATATAAAATCCCAGCTGAGGTCAGAACACTCAGATTCCTTAGTCAGTGGGTGTGGGATCTTGTGGAAGTTACTTGGACTCCTTGAACCTCGATGTCTTCAGTCACTTAGGGAAAATAGCACGTCTCTGTTTACTACTTCAGGTTAAAAGCTGAAATCAACACAATATACATAAAAATGTTTTGTAGACACTAAAGCACTAAATGAGTAAAGGGTATTTTTAAATGATAACTTATTACCATCAGAGTTTTTTTTTTTTTTTTTTTTGAGACAGAATCTCGCGCTGTCACCCAGGCTGGAGTGCAGTGGCATGATCTTGGCTCACTGCAACCTCTGACTCCCGGGTTCAAGCCATTCTCCTGCCTCAGCATCCTGAGTAGCTGGGATTACAGGTGTGCACCACCATGCCCAGCTAATTTTTGTATTTTTAGTAGAGATAGGGTTTCTCCATGTTTGCCAGGCTGGTCTTGAAGTCCTGACCCTCAAGTGATCCACCCCCCTCTGCCTCCCGAAGTTCTGGGATTACAGGCATGAGTCACTGTGCCTGGCCCAGGAGGGCTTTCTTGAAACAAGTGGATTTATAACCAAGAAGAGATGGCTTGACAGAGATGATGGGGGAGGAGAATTTAGCTGGCACACAGCAGCAGGAAGAGGCCATTATACATGACCCATAATAATAAACTCTGCCACGGCAGTGGTTTTTTAACAATGAGAATTACTAAACTTACTAGAATTCATTCCCAAGGGATCTGTTGGATATAGACTCCAAGCTTTAAAAACAAAACAGCACATGTAATTTTATGTGTATTACGAAACATTTCTGTAAGAAAAGCAGCAAAATCTCAATATCCCCAGGTTACTGGCATTAGAAATACCATGGAGAGTAAATGAATGCTGCCTGGGTGAATTGCAATTTTAGGCAAATCAGAACTTTCAGCCTAGTTACCCTACCAAATTTCTGTTTGCTCAGCATGGAGCATTATAGAACTTTACTATTAAGTCAGGCCCAGGCAAGTTAAGGGCAAGAAAAAAGACAGAAGCTTCTCTAACCCCAGGGGCAGGTCTACCCTGGGATAGACTCTGTGGATTTATCACAAGAAGATTGGTCTGACAAACATAGTGAAACTATCCCAGACCGGCTCCCAAGGTACTTCTGAAAGCAGAGCTCATTCCGAAGGTAGGGTCTATGTGGACCTTTTGTCTGGTCCTGAGTCAGATCTCTGGTCTGTAGTTGATGACTCTCTAGTTCTCTGATTTTAGTCATATTCACTGTTCCAGCATGGCGGTACAAAACAAGGGAATTCTGGGCTTGCTTCTAACCCTGATCCTATTTTTTAGCTGTGTGACCAAGGGTGTAAGAGTCAATACGGCGTAAAGGTTTAGAACCCAGGCTCTGGAGTCCACGTGAGTCTCATTTGCCAATCATGGGATTTGAGACATTTATCTTCTCAAAGCTTTACTTTCCTCATGTAAAGTGGAAATCTTAATAGAATCTACCTCATAGGGTTATTGAAAGCATTAAATGACATCATAAGCTGAATACCTTAGCCCAATCTCTGGAGTATAGCAAATATTTGATAAGCAATAACTATTATGTTGTGATTATTGTTCCCTTTTCTGTATTTAGCTCCCTCATCCATAAAATGGGATTAGATATTCTCCAAGCATCCTCCAGCTCTTACCTTCAATGAATGCCCCTACCACATTGAATTTAGCTTACTATTAGATTAGAGGCGATCTGAGATAAAGATTGGCTTTGAGATGTAGTTTGAGATATGAGATATAGTTCCCTTTTGAGATGTAGTTCCTTTCTTTTCTCTTTTTTTTTTTTGAGACTGAGTCTTGCTCTGTTACCCAAGCTGGAGTGCAGTGATGTGATCTCAGCTCACTGCAACCTCTGCCTCCCAGGTTCAAGCAATTCTACTGCCTCAGCCTCCCAAGTAGCTGGGACTACAGGCGCACACCACCACGCCTGGCTAATTTTTATATTTTTAGTAGAGATGGAGTTTCATTATATTGATCAGGCTGGTCTCGAACTCCTGACCTTGTGATCTGCCCTCCTTAGCCTCCCAAAGTGCTGGGATTACAGGCATGAGCCACTGCGCCTGGCCATAGTTCCCTTTTATTCCAGCCTCTGTCTTAGAGGGCTAGAACAATTGGGTAACTTGTGGGTTAGAGAATGACTGTTGCATTAAGACCTGATAATAACTTTCCCTGGGAATGACCAGCTCCCTGAAACTTCCAAGAAACCATTTTGTGCAAGTATTGGGGTTCCTTTGACAAACAAATAAACTTGGTGATAATTGTCACCTGTTGGAGAATTCAGGGGTCAACTTCTGGCCCTCAGGCAAGAGGAGGGTAGGACAACAGCCACTGCCAACCTTGAGAAAAGGCAGAGAAAAGGTCGTCTTTGTTGGCATGCCAGGCTGATTGGCCTTGACACGTGACTAAAAGACTCTTTGTCTAGGGCACATTAAAGGGATTAGAAAAAGAAGCACTGCTTTTTAAAAGGTAATGGGGAACCTTCCCAAATTACAGCTGCCTACTCAATGTGTTTGATTCATGTGGCATTTATAGAATGTGAGAGATTTTGCCTGGGAATTTTTTTTGCACAAGGGCTTTTGTATCTGAATTTTTGGCCTGGTTAATAAGGAGGGGAAGTGTGCCTTTTTTCTCCTAATGATTATAGGTATTAACGCTTTAGAGTACTTAGCTTTCTTTTAAGAATAATCCAAAAGGTCCATTTGTAGAAAGTCAGAAAAATAGAATCCCATATAGGCATTGAATGAAAGGGCTGAGGTGTGGGTTTGGAAAGTGGTCATTAGGCTTGGGCTTACCAATACATGTTGTCAGGCTGACATTCTGCCAGCCTTTAGGGCTTTTCAATGGAGTGGCATGTGTGTGTTCTTGGGTGGGGAAGAATGGCAATCTATAAGTGCTTTGCTTTTGTCACATTGTTCAAAAATTCTGCCCACTCACCTCATTTTTGACAGTGGGATACATTTTCATGAGAATATGGGAAAGAAAGGAAGGAGAGTCAGGAGGAGGAAAGCAAGAGAAGAGACAAAAGGGAAGGGAGAGAGGACAGATGTTTTAACCAAGTGTTTCCATTTTCCAGCTACTGAGTGGCAGATCTGGCCCTTAGCCACCCTCCTGGCTCCAGTTCCTTCCCCAAAAATGGTGTGGCTATTATACCTCTCGCTCTGTTCTTAATCAGCTATATTATTTCCAAGAACTTATTCTTAATTCTTTAAAAAGCTTCCTTTCAGCATAGCTCTTCCCACTCCCCAAGCCCCACACCCATCCAATAAATGTGCCACATGTACACACATACACACACACACACATATAAAACACAGAGACCAATTCTCCTAAACACTCCAAAGCCTCCTTGATCTATGCCACCTCAATTTTAGGAAATTTCAAGTGCACCGTAAAAATGAAAACTACTGGGGATTCCCAGTGGAATCTGTGCTGACTCCGAAGGAACTCTCCAAGGGTGGCTTCAGACATTGGATTTCACGCTGTTGCTGAGATCTAGTTGTTTGTTTTGAGTTTTACTCTGTGTCCACATTGGAAATGCACAAACTGCTGACTTCTTTGAGAAGATGGCTCCCACGTCTCCTAACTTCTCCTGACTAGAGTCCTGGCACTTCCAGCTCTTCTCAAGGGTTGGTTTTCGATCTGCCCAGTTACATCCCCACATTGTCTTTTTTTTTTTTTTTTGGCGGAGGGGGATGGAGTTTCTCTCTCTGTCACGCAGGCTGGAGGGCAGTGGTGCAATCCTGGCTTACTGCAATCTCTGCCTCCCGGGTTCCAGTGAGTCTCCTGCCTCAGCCTCCCAAGTAGCTGGGATTACAGGTATGCACCACCACGCTTGGCTAATTTTTGTATTTTTAGTAGAGACAGGGTTTCACCATGTTGGCCAGGCTTATCTTGAACTCCTGGCCCCAAGTCATCCACCTGCCTTAGCCTCCCAAAATGTTGGGATTACAGGCGTGAGCCACCACACCCGGACCTCACATCCATTTCAACGAGTGAGAAGTCCCGCAGCCCGCCTTTGGTTGCTGGGGACAAGGAGTAGAGGCAAGTCAGCCAGTCCATGCAGATATCAAACAGGTGGTGCTGGTGTCCAAGAGAGCTAAGCATGTCTCTCCAGTATATGACTGCTTTGCCAGCTTGACTCTTGGAGGCTTCTTTTTAAAATTTTTATTATTACTATTATTTTTAGAGATGGAGTCTTGCTGGGCTGCTCAGGCTGGTCTCCAACTCCTGACCTCAAGCAGTCCTCCTGCCTCGACCTCCCAGAGTGTTGGGATTACAGGTGTGAGCCACTGCACCTGGCCAAGGCTTCTAATGGAATGTTGCCAACAGCTACTGCTTGGCATGCTTGGGTACATGAGTGTGTGTGCGTGTGTGTTGGGATTGAAAAGCTGGGCTGGGCAAGAACTAGGAATGTCTGCTTCATTAGCTTTATTCTCAGATACAGAGCCCTGGAGGTCTAGTAATGAGTTTGAAATTGGAGAATACATGACCTCAAATCCTGGCTGCACCACATAGCCACATGGCTGTATAACTCAGGCAATTCTTTTGTTATGAGTCTTGCCTGTGAAAGACACCTAATGAATATTTGTGAATGATACATGAATATTCTAAGAGGCTACTTTCATATCAGGGTCTCAGTGTAAAACCTAGAAGTCACAGGTATTTTTTCCTTTACCACGTTATTATTAACAAATGTGTACGTTTCTCACTAAATTGTAACCATTACAATTAGGATTTGTAGAATGCATACTGAAGGCTATGCTCAGAGGTTTGTATTCATTAATCGGAGAATTCTTACATTTCTGAGAGGTATTAGCATCCCCATTTTACAGACTGTGGGAAGTAAAAGTTCCTCTTCAAAGTTCCCTTTCTTGTTAAAGAATAAATCATAAGTGTGCTAATAACTCTTTGTTAAGCTCTATCCTATGTAGCTGTTAGACATGCTTATAGACACGTAATACATTCTATGTCCTTGTACTTTAACCAAGTATCTGTGCTAGATGTGCTCACAGGCATGTCCCAGCTCGCAGCCTATGCCCCTTCCTTATTTGGATTTCTCCATTGCTTTTACCTGTTTAGAAAGTTTTAAGTTATTAGCCAATCGAGTTTTAGTTTAAATTGTGAGATCCAGCTCCAACCAACAGAGGTCAGACACAGCAGTAAGGATGACCCCAAATGCATAAAGGATAAATATATCTACTTTTCCTTTGTCCGTTGTATTCTCATGGCAAGATGGCTAACGAGGGTACCCTTCCTACAGGAAGTAAAAATTGCTTTGCTGAGAGACAAAATCCTTTGTCTCATTGCTAATTTTTCTTTGTGGCACCAAGCATCTGTTTCCAACATGGATGAAGAAACCAAGACTCAGAGGAGTTTAGCAGTCTGTCTCATTCCTACAGTGCCAAGTGGCAGGGTCAGGATTCACACTTTGTTCTTTGCTTGTTTGCTTGAAACAGAGTCTTGCTCTGTTGCCCAGGCTGGAGTGCAGTGGCATGATCTTGGCTCACTGCATCCTCGACTCCCAAAGTTCAATCAATTCTGTGCCTCAACCTCCTGAGTAGTTGGGATTACAGGTGCCTGCCACCACACCCAGGAAATTTTTTTTTTTTTTTTGTATTTTTAGTAGAGATAGGGTTTTACCATGTTGGCCAGGCTGGTCTCAAACTTCTGGCTTCAAGTGATCCACCTGCCTCAGCCTTCCAAACGCTGGGATTACAGGTGTGAGTCACCACGCCCAACCTCACACTTAATTCTTAATCAGAGCCTGTGTGGCACTGCACTGCACCTGTGAGCACAGGGACGATTCCTTATATCTCCTACAGCTTCTGGTACAGTGCTGCACACACAGGAGGTGCTCAATCACTGTTTAAAAATAGGAAGCACTCAACAAATGCTTGGCTAGGGACTCAGGTGAATCTATTTTGAAATCCAGCTCTTCTGACTTAAAGGAAGCTTATTACATACATGTAAACGTGAGGGTGCCAGGGCCTCAAGCAGAGACCCTGGCCCTCCTGCAGACCTTGATAAGACCAAGAAACAAACCGTGTCTTGAATTCCCTTTTTGTGAACAGAAAAACGGAAGAAGCTAAGCTTAAAAAAAAAAAAAAAAAAAAAAAGAGGGTGTCAACAAATAACTTACCCTGCACCACTATGAGGACCCAGAAGGCGCGGAGGAGGACAGGGATCAGCAGTCCTCGAAGTTTCTGGCTGGAGCTGCTGGAGAAGAGGCCTCAGATGCCAATCGTCAGAAAGGCTGACCCCAACATGAAAAAATTTATTGTGCTCTGGTGGATGGCTCCCCTCTGACCTAATATCTTTATGAAAATCCCAAGCAGGAAGGAGGATGAAGCTGGCAGTTCATGATGGAAGGGGCTGATAGCTGGGGGCTTCCATTTCAGCAGAAAAAACCCAGGAAGGAATGGGAAAGGAGGTCTCAGACCTTGCATTTGCTAATCCCTTTTTCCCAATGGTCCACATCCTCACACTCTTGGAGCAGGAGAAATCAACCCAGAAAAGAAGTTGGCAAATTTCTCACTTTACAACCTTTTTTTTTTTTTGATACAGGATCCCCCTCTGTTTCCTAGGCTGGAGTGCAGTGGTATGATCTTGGCTCACTGCAGCCTTGACATCCCAGGCTCAAGCCATCCTCCTGCCTCAGCTTCCCAAAGTGCTGGGATTAAAGGAATGAGCCAACATTCCTTCGTTTTAAGGGAAGCTCTGGTTGTAGTGTGTATATATATATATATATATATTTGCATGTTTTTGTTTTTTTCATTCTAATTTTAAAAAAAAATATTACATTAAAATAGCGAAAGTGTCTCACCATATTGCTCAGGCTGGTCTCAAACTGCTGGCCTCAAGTGACCCTTCTGCCTCCGCCTCCCTCAATGTTGGGATTACAGGTGTGAGCCACTGCACCCGGCCATGTAGCTGATATCTGTGTTAAGTGCCTGAGGGCTCAAGTGGCTCTGAGACAATGAGTTGTCCTTGGTTTATTTTCCTGGTTAGAGAGAACCCCATGGGGATTTAGCAAGTAGAGAATGTAGCTAAGAGAGAAGAGAACTTTCATAATCAGCTCCTACAAATCCAAAATGAAAAAGGCCTCAAAAGTCCACCACAGACAGTCTTGGAGAGGTCGGTACAGGTAGGTTTTGTGAAATTGTTCGCATATCCGTAATCATCCTCAGCCCCTCTGCCCCTACCTATCCACAGATGTCACCAGGACACCTGATCCTCCTGTTCAATGCCAGGATGAGCTCACTGAGAAATACTAGGTCGCAATGTACAGCTTTGATTTCCAGCACTCTGTCCATTAACAGGACCAGTCTAACCAGACTCCCTTGTTATTATTCACAGATTGGCTTCAAAGAATTTAGGATTAAAATGAATGTGCAGAAAAGAACATGCTGCTGAAAGTCGTGAAGCCTGTATGCTGGTCTGGCACTACGCTTCCACGCTCAGTGAATATGGGAATGGGAGGCACCCTCTCTGGCACTTTCATTGCCTTATCTGTAAATTACTTTTTTTTTTTTTTTTTTTTGAGACAGAGTCTCGCTGTTGCCCAGGCTGGATTGCCATGGTGCAATCTCAACTCACCACAACCTCTGCCTCCCAGGTTCAAGGCTTTCTCCTACCTCAGCCTCCTGAGTAGTTGGGATTGTAGGCACGCACCACCACACCCAGCTAATTTTGTATTTTTAGTAAAGACGTGGTTTCATCATGTTGGCCAGGCTGGTCTCGAACTCTTAACCTCAAATGAACTGTCCCGCCTTGGTCTCCCAAAGTGCTGGGATTACAGGCATGAGCCACTGTGCCCAGCCCGTAAATTGCTGATTAAAAAATAAAACAGGCTGGGCATGATGGCTCATGCTTGTAATCCCAGCACTTTGGGAGGCCAAGGCAGGTGGATTGCCTGAGGAGTTGGAGACCAGCCCAGCCAATATGGTGAAACCCCATCTCTACTAAAAATACCAAAAAAATTAGCTGGGCATGGTGGCGCATGCTTGTGATCCCAGCTACTTGGGAGGCTAGGGCAGAAGAATTGCCTGAACTGGGGAGGTGGAGGTTGCAGTGAGCCGAGATCACACCACTGCATTCCAGCCTGGGTGACAGAGTGAGACTCTGTCTCAAAAAAAAAAAAAAAAAAAAATCAAAACAAAAAAAACCGTGTGCATGACAGCTAACATCTTTCTATATAAGAATTACTATTGTTAATGAATATCAATTCCTTATCCTGGATTTTATCTATCCTTCTGGGCATCTAGCTGTCTGTCTAAGCTATTCTGACCTCCCTTGGGGTGGCATGTGCACCAACACACTCAGTGACTTGCCAAATCCAGTTATCCTTGGAACCTTTACACCTTTTGGATGTGGCAGCATTTCTTTTCCTAAGAGGTATATGGGATTCCAGACAAACTAGAACTTTAGGGCAAGGTAAGGGGGTGGGGCAGAAGAGCTAACTCCTGACAAAAGGGAGGCAAACTTTCTAATTCTCAATCTAATTGGGAAAGCAGCTAAGGAAAAGGAAACGTACACACATGTCCAAGGCTGTTCCTTGTACAGACTTGCAAATTTGCTTAGGTTGGAAGACCGTGAGTCTCAATCCAGTTACACCAGCTGTGTGGGGATCTGTGGCTCTCTAGAGCAGAGGGACCTGCACAAAGGCAAGACCCCAGGAAAAGATAGGCTGGGAGCAGAAACAGGGAGGCTGTCATTTCAGTGAGCCAGCTATCGGCTGGGCCTCCCTACCACTAAGAACTAGATAACACTGGCAGGACCCCCATTCCCTGCCCTAGGGATGGTCTCGCATCCTCCTCGAGATTTTTGTGCTGGGCATGGTGCTTATACCCGTAATCCCAGCACTTTGGGAGACTGAGATGGGAGGTCTGCTTGAGCCTAAGAGCTCGAGACCAGCCTGGGCAAAATAGTGAGATGCCCATCTCTACAAAAAAATTAAAAAAGTTTAGCTGGGCATGGTGGCACATACCTGTAGTATTAGCTACAAACAAAAATAAAAGTATCTGCAGAAGATACTTACATCCATTGATTCAAAAAAGTAGTAGCTACTTAGGAGACTAAGGTGGGAGGATGGCTTGAGCACAGGAGTTAGGGGTTGCAGTGAGCTGTGAACTGCACCACTGCACTCCATGCTGGGTGACAGAGAAAGATCCTGTCTCAAGTAAAAATAGATAGATAGACGGATAGATAGATGATAAATAGACAGATGATAGATAGATGATAGATAGAGAGAGAGATAGATAGATAGATAGACAGACAGATAGATTTCTGCAAAGCTCTTAGGGATTGTGATCTCACGGTCTCCTCTGACTTTGACATCCTGCCTCCTTGGACTCTGTTTCTCTCCTCTGTGCCTTGTATCTATAGGTTTATTTTGGCTCCCCTTTGATTTGAACCAGTTGGGGAATTTGCTCCTTCTCTTAATTTCACACATAAAAATTGTTCACTCAAGGCCTGTGAGGGTAACCGAATATCTTGATGGTTTGGGTCACAGGGCATCTAGAGTACAGTAATACAAGTCACTTCCTTAGAGTGTAAAATGTACTGAAGTGTTCTTTTTGTCCTACAGTGTTGCCCAATATTTCATGTTTTCCTTTCCTGGGTCCTCTTTTTTTCTCTTTTCTGTTTTTTTCCCCCTCTCATGCCAACCTTCCTCTCCAAACTTTTCCATTTTCTTATGGAACATATATTCAACTCATTATAGCTGTACACCCAAATCAGCTAACTTTTACTTGGTGAACAGTTTGGATGAGCCATCCTGGGGTGGGGGCAGCAGTGAGAAATGAAGGAAGAGGGAGGGGTGAGTTAATTTCCCATCTCACCCTGCCTTCAGCCATAACATTCCTATATGCTTTATTCATGTGCTTACATATTTCTTCTTTCTTTCCTTCCTGTAGTAAATATTTACTGAGCATCTATTGCATTCCAGACACGCAGAGAGTAGTATAAGATGCAGTTCCTGTTTGCCAAGAGCTGTCTTATCAGGAACCTAAAGGCAATATTTAAAAAGAAAAAAAGGCCAGGAATGGTGGCTCACACCTGTAATCCTAGCACTTTGGGAGGCAAAGACAGGTGGGTCACTTGAGGTCAGGAGTTTAAGAGCGGTCTGGCCAATATGGAGAATCCCTGTCTCTACTAAAAATACAGAAATTAGCTGGCTGTAGTGGCACGCACCTGTAGTCTCAGCTACTCGGGAGGCTGAGGCAGGAGACTCTTGAACCCCGGAGGCAGAGGTTGCAGTGAGGTGAGATGGTGCCATTGTACTCCAGCCTGGGTGACAGGGTGAGACTCCGTCTCCAAAAATAAATAACTAAACAAAAAGAAAAAAATACAGAAAATTGAAACAAAAAGCTAACTGTAGAAGATATTTATATCCATTGATTCAACAAATACTTGCAAAGTACCTAATAGTGTGGGTACTATTTAAGCACTGGGGAATTAGCAGGGAATGAGATAAAGTCTCTGCCCTTGTATAGCTTACATTTTAGTAAAGGGAGGCTGAGTAAATAAATATATCCCGTATCAGGTGGAGAAAAGTACTGTAAAGAAAAATAAAGCCGGTAAGAGGGACTAGAGGATTGTGGGAATGGGGAGATGCTATTTTGGGAGGGATGGCCAAGGAAAGCCTGTTTGATATGGGGACATTTGAGCAGAACCTGTGGAAGCGACGGTCAGACATGCTGTTATAGGCAAAATGTTGCAGGCAGAAGGAAATGTCAGAGCAAAGCCTTCAGGTAAGAGCATGCTTGACATATCCAAACAGAACCATGACCTCCAGAATGCTGGCTCCTGGAAAATATCACACAAATATCAACCTGTTGACAACACAAAGGTGAGTTTATTTATACCAAGGGGAGAGAGAGCACTACCTTGCTGTGGTCTTGGTACTGGTAGCTTCTGGTGAGGGGGGAGGACAACCTAAGTATCTACCAGCAAAGAAATGGTTGGGTAAGCTACAAGGTACTGTTGTCATGGATACCAATCTCTGTCCATATAGCCAGAGGAACAGGAAAAATAACTTTTTTTTTTTTTTAATTAAATTGAGACAGAGTCTCGCTCTGTTGCCCAGGCTGGAGTGCAGGCCAGATTACACGTGGCTAATTTTTGTATTTTTTGTAGAGATGGGGTTTCAGAGTTTCCACTATGTTACCCAGGCTAGTCGCAAACTCCTGAGCTCAAATGCTCTTCCCGCCTCCCAAAGTGGTGGTATTACAGGCGTGAGCCACCACGCTTGGCCAAAAGCAACTTAAAAAAAAAAAAAAGACCAGGCACAGTGGCTCACACCTGTAATTCCAGCACTTTGGGAGGCCAAGGCAGTGGATCACCTGAGGTCAGGAGTTCGAGACCAGGCTGACCAACATGGAGAAACTCCATCTCTACTAAAAATACAAAATTGGCAGGCGCGGTAGCACATGCCTGTAACCCCAGCTACTCAGGAGGCTGAAGCAGGAGAATTACTTGAACCTGGGAGGCAGAGGTTGTGGTGAGCCAAGATCACACCATTGCACTCCAGACTGGGCAACAAAAGCAAAAGTCTGTCTAAAAAAAAAAAAAAATTCCGTCACTCAAATTAATTTCTAGGTAAGGCCGTATCAGTTGGTAGCAGAAACTTGCAGCCCTGGAATCCTTTCTCTACGAGCTCATCTCAGCTCCAGGGGCTGAAGAAATGACAAGGCTTTGGTGGTTGTGGGATTGACATCTGATACTCAGGCACCTTCACTCCAAATGGTCTGCAGTGATTGGTCCCTGAAGCTCAGGACTGTGTCCCCTGGAACCCAGTTGCCCGGGGCAAGCTCTCTCTCAGCTGCTTCCCTGTCCATCTTGGCACAGAGAAACACTTGTTTGCTCCTGTCCTGAGCAGAACGTGGGGAAACGGAGACCGTCTCAGGCACAACCATCTGTTCTCCTTGTCTTGAGTTATGTTGGGCCTGAGGTCACTTTCAGGCTTTCCAATCTGGGGCCTCTACTGAGTTCCTCCCGTTCTACAACTTGGCCTCAGGAGGACAGCACAGGGCTGTTTCTCAGGGAGCCCCTCACACCTGGATCTCATCCTCCCACGCTGCTTCTCATCCCATCTTCCTGTGGGGTGGAATAACCTGCTCCTGACATATTTTTCCATGTCGCCTTTTCTATGTGTCTAGATCTCAACTGCTCAGACTCAAAAGCCAAGAATTTGACACTTCTGTTCTCATAACTGTTTCCTGAAGCCTTAGGTGATGTCCAAGATCTTAATTGAGGAGGAGAAGGTCATGGGTGAAAGGGAAAGACTGGGAAGGAGAGAACATTGCAAATTTCTCCTCCTACATTACATAGCATGCCCACCAATTCCAAGTGTTAATACTTGGAATATACACATATATGTATATAAACATACATATGTATCTCCAAAATAAACTTATTATTTTATGAATATGCTACAATAAAGAACATGTAACAGTCTATACACGGTGTTTATAGTCAGTTAACAAGGAGTATATAGGTTTCGTTGCATTTCTAATCAGAAAAAAACTAAATATTATTTTAAAAATTCATATTATACATATACATTGTACCTACCCCATAGTATGATTGTGAGATCTAAACAAGACAAATTACCATGGAAGTTTTAGTGTGTTCTAAGACAGGTAGGTAGGTAGACAGGATAAAATAGAGATAGATAACTTTTGGAGATGATATGTTTATAGCATAGATTGTGGGGATGGTTTTATGGGTATGTACTTATCTCTAAATTCATCAAGTTATAGACATTATATAATTACTGCTTTTTGTATGCTGCTTATACCTCAATAAAGTAGTTTTTTAAAAAAATACATGATAGGTAGATAATAGATAATAGATGATAGGGAGGTAGGTAGGTAGATGGTGGATAGATAGATACATACATACATACATACATGCATACCTACATAGGTAGACAGATAGATATGGAAATAGGTAGGTAGGTAAAGACCTGAAAATTCAATGAAGCAGTGATTCTGAATGACAAAAGAGAAGGCAGAGGGTGGCTGGGTGCAGTAGCTCACACCTGTAATCCCAACACTTTGGAAGACCAAGGCAGGAGGGTTGCTTGAGGCAGGAATTTGAAACCAGCCTGGTCAATATAGGGAGACCTTCATTTCAAAACACAGAGAAAGAGAGGGAGAAGGCAGAGGGTGTATGGAATGAGAGGTGTGAGAATCCCCAAGTGTAGTGGGAAACACCAAGGCTGAGAATGTGCGTGTGACAGTGCACAGACAGGAACAAGATTAAGGCAGACTGTCATAGAAGCATGAAAGTTGGGGTTTCAACCAACATGGAGAAACCTAGTCTCTACTAAAAACACAAAAATTAGCTGGGTGTGGTGATATGCGCCTGTAGTCCCAGCTACTCAGGGGGCTGAGGCTGGAGAATCGCTTGAACCCAGGAGGCGAAGGTTGCAGCGAGCCGGGACTGTACCATTGCACTCCACCCTGGGCAACAAGAGCAAAACGCCATCTCAGAAAAAAAAAAAAGTTGGTATTTCAAGGTACTACAGCTTTATAATGCTTTAAGAAATGTGCCACAGCATGTGTTTCTTTGTGAAACCAGAGATGGCTGGGTGTAGAGACATACACTGCCCAAGAGCGGGGACTGACCAGGGAGACCTCCCTTGTTCTTTATCATACCAGGGCGTTTTCTGCCTCCTTGGGGATTGCTCACAAGGCCGTTTCTGGAGGCAGAGGCTGGGAAGCAGTGGACAGCTCCCCCACAGCAGGAGTATGTCAGTGGCCCAGGAGGAGAGGACAATATGTTCATTTTCTATGATTGCTGTAATAGATTACCACAAACTTAGTGATTTAACACAGATTTATTCTTGTATGGTTCTGGATGTTAGAGGCCCAAACTGAGCCTCACTGGGCAAAGTCAAGGCATCAGCCAGGCATATTCCTTGGGAGGCTCTAAGGGAGACTCCCTCCCTTGCCTTTTTAGAGAGAGCAAGTCTAGAGATTGCCTGTTTTGCTGGGCTCCTGGCCCCTTCCTCTGCCTTCAAAACAGCAGCATAGAATCTTCAAATTCTTCTCCCACTTCTGTTGTCACACTTCCTTTCTTTTCTTTTCTTTTTCATTTTTAGATAAGGTCTTGTTCTGTTGCTCAGGCTGGAGTGCAGTAGTGCGATCACAGCTCTCCCACAGATTTGACCTCCTGCGTTCAAGCGATCCTCCTGCCTCAGCCTCCTGAGTAGCTAGGGCTACAGGTGTGCACCACTACACCTGGTAATTTTAAAATTTTTTGTAGAGTTGAGGTCTCCCTATGTCACCCAGGCTTGTCTTGAACTCCTGAGCTCAAGCAATCCTCTTGCCTCAACCTCCCAAAGAGTTGGGATTATAAGTGTGAGCCACCACAGCCAGCCAATAATACTTTATAGTGTTGTAGTAGTTAGTTAGTTAGTTTGTTTGTTTTTTTGTTTGTTTTTGACAGAGTCTCATTCTGTACCCAGGCTGGAGTCCAGCAGCCTGATCATAGCTCATTCCAGCCTCAGACTCCTGGGCTCAAGTGATTCTCCTGCCTCAGCCTTCCAAGTAGCTGGGATGACAGGCGTGTGCCACCATACCCAGCTAATTTTTTTTTTTTTTTTTTTTTTGGAGTGAAAGGGTCTCACTATGTTGCCAGGCTGGTCTCCAACTCCTGGGCTCAAGCAATCCTCCCACCTCAACCTCCCAAAGCACTGGGATTACAGGCATGAGCCATCACACCTGACCACATCACCTTTTCTGGCTGACTCTCCCATCTCCTTTTCAGAAGCACCGTTGTGATTACACTGGACCCATTCAGGTAGTCCAGGATAACTTCCCCATCTCAAAATCTTTAGCTTGAGAGGCATTTGCAAAGTCCCTTTTGCCATATAAAGGCATATTCACAGGTTCTGGGGATTAGGGCATGGACATGTTTGAGGGGCCATTATTCTACCTACCACAGCAAGTGAGGGCTATTAGATGTTTGTGCTGCAAAGCCTGCCCTTTCGACCATTAGACTTTTGGCTTTTAAAAATACTACCAGTCTGCCTGCCCTACAGTAGCTCACACCTGTAATCCCAGCCCTTTGGGAGGCCAAGGTGGGAGGATCACTTGAGTTTAGGAGTTCAAGACCAGCCTAGGCAAAATAAAAACAAACATTTTTTTTAAATAGCCCAACATTGCAGTTCCACAAAACATTTTTAAAAAATAGCCCAACATTTCTGCGCACACCTGTGGTCCCTGCTACTTGGAGGGGAGGGATGAGGTGGGAGACTTGGCTGAGCCTGGGACACCGAGGCTGCAGTGAGCCATGATTGCACCGGTACACTCCAGGCTGGGCGACAGAGCAAGACCCTGTCTCAAATAAAAGAAAAAAATTTACCAATCAATGTGTGCTCAGACAGGTTCACCAATGCTTGACCTTGATCCTTTAACCAGTGCCAGCCTTGACTCTAACCCATGCCTAATCCAAAGTTCTCCTGACATACACAATATCCCACGGCTTCCCCAACTCCAGTCCCTCCCCATGTCATACTGCAGAGGCTCAGGAAGAGGAGGAGAAGAGATGGCATCTCATGTTAGTGAGGGTCAGGATAAGGTCACAGGTGGGCTGAAGGAGTCAGGTGAGACTGTCAAAGTGTCCACAGACAACCAAGTGCAGGTGGCAGAGGCCGCCGGGCTCTTCAAGACTACCTGCACCAGGTGTTAATTTACTGTATTTGTTTTGCAGGGTTGACATGACGAATTATCATCAACTGGGTGGCTTAAAACAACAGAAATAAGCCGGGTGCAGTGGCTCATGCCTGTAATTCCAACACTTTGGGAGGTTGAGGTGGGCGGATCACCTGAGGCTGGGAATTCGAGACCAGCCTGACCAATGTGGAGAAACTCCAGCTCTACTAAAAATACAAAATTAGCAGGGTGCATGCCTGTAATCCCAGCTACTCAGGAGGCTGAGGCAATAGAATCGCTTAAACCCAGGAGGTGAAGGTTGCGGTGAGCTGAGATGGCGCCACTGCACTCCAGCCTTGGCAACAAGAGCAAAACTCCATCTCAAAAAAAAAAAAAAAAAAAAAACAACCCAGAAATAAATTCTCTTACAATTCAGGAGGCTAGAAATGAGAAATCAAGGTGTTGACAGGGTTGGTTTCTTCTGGACGCTTTTAGAGAGAGACTCTCCCATGCCTCTCTCCTAACTTCTGCTGGTCGCTAGCAGTCCTTGACGATCCTTCGTCTGTAGAGGTCTCACTCCCATCTTGTGTCTCTCTTTATTCACATTGCCACTTCCTCTGTGTGATCTCTGCTCCTGTCACATCTTAAGCATTCCAGTCATTGGATTTAGGACTCACCCTAAATCCAGGATGATTTCATCTCAAGATTCTGAACTAACTACATCTGCAAGAGCCCAATTTTCTTTTCTTTTATTTTATTTTAACTTTATTTTTAGAGCTGGGGTCTCACCATGCTGCCCAGGCTGGTCTCAAACTCCTAGGCTCAGGCATTCCTCTGACCTCAGTCTCCCAAAGTGCTAGGACTACAGGCATGAGCCACTGCACCTGGCCCCTATTTTCAAATACGATCACGTTCTGAGGTTTAGTATGGACATGCATGGGGGGACCAGTATTCAACTCACTGTAATTACTATTTCTCTGTATTTATGTTTCCTTAGGATATTACTTATCCCAATACCTCTGCCTAATTCTCTTCCATGCGCTCACTTTTTTTTTTTTTTTTTTTGGACAGGTCACAAAGGATAGGAACACCAAAGAACATGCGCTCACTTTCAATTTAGTTGATGATTCATATTTAAATCTCCTTAGATGAAAAATGTAAAACAAAGACATCTCAAGCGTAAAATGTGGGTTTAGAAAAACATGGTCTGGCCCTGGGAGCTTTAGGAAGAGATTGACATTATAATTTATTCACATGGCAGCCTCTCAGTGAACTAAGCACCATGAGGATAAATTCATCCTCCAGATTTACTGAATTTGAATTTTTTTTTTTCTTTTTAGATGGATTTTTGTTCTTGTTGCCCAGGCTGGAGTGCAATGGTGTGATCTCGGCTCACCGCAACCTCCACCTCACAGGTACAAGCAATTCTCCTGCCACAGCCTCCCGAGTAGCTGGGACTACAGGCATTTGCCACCATGCCTGGCTAATTTTGTATTTTTAGTAGAGATGGGGTTTCTCCATATTGGTCAAGCTGGTTTTGAACTCCTGACCTCAGGTGATCCACCTGCCTTGGTCTGTCAAAGTGCTGGGATTACAGGCATGAGCCACCACACCTGGCCAGGGATTTGAATTTTTGGAATGAGCCCCAATCACATATTTTCCCTATATTTTGACTTAAGTCTTTAAGATGAAGAAAGTTGAGAATCAGGTCATCCAGAGAGCAAGAACCTTTTTTTTTTTTTAACCAGTTCATAAATATGCTTTTGTGTGCTTTTACCATATTCAGCATTTCACATGTGCTGACCATGCTCCTGGTGAAGCCCCTTCTCACTGCTTCCCTTCCCTGACGGTTTTTATGAGCCAAGTCACCTGTCAAAATGCGTCAGCAGCCTGCCAGCAAAGAGTACAGGTCAGCAAAAAGTTAAAAGAAATAAAAGACGAACACCTGATTCTGAAGATGCAAATATATAGAGAGAGATAGATTAATAGGATCCCAAAGTACCTGGATGAGGTGAGCTACATGTCAACACCTGCCCTTGGTGTGGAAGAGCCTTTCCCAGCTTTGATGTTGAGATGAAAAGAAGGTGACAGAATCTGGAAGCATTTCAAAAGTTGAGAAAGCATTGACTTTCAAAAAGTCTTTTCATCTCCCAGCGCTAGTCTAGTCATTCAACAGTTTCGAAAGACAGAGTCGCAAGCATGATGTAATTTTATGGCATTTTAATTAAGCTTATTCGGTGACACTATAGACAAGATGGAAAAGTAATCACTGCTTTCATGAAGAAGAAATGGATTTCACTTGGTATTCCAGGGGATGTTAAAGTTAGGTTCTTTTGACACTGTTTCTGGTGTGTTTGATTCATATTTTCCCCTTGTTAATTGCTGATATATATCACTTTAAGTTAGAGAGCACTTTCACAGGGTATCTAATTTTCCCAAGGACGCTATGATTAGGTATAATTCCCAGAGGAGGACACTGAGGCTCAGAGAAGATGGATACCTTTTCCAAAGCTCAGAAAAAAGCACTGAAGTCAGTTTTCAGACTTTAATTCCAACGCTCTGTTACCTTTCCAACACTAAACATGTTGAAAGAGAGGCCTGGAGCTGAGTACATACCACATGAGCAATAATAAGAGATTCCTTGGCCAGGCACAGTGGCTCATGCCCGTAATCCTAGCACTTTTGGAGGCTGAGGCAGGAGGATCACTTGAGGCTGGGTGTTTGAGACCAGCCTGAGCAACATAGTGAGTTTTTAAAAAAATAGCTAGGCATGATGGCATTCACCTGTGTTCCCAGCTTCTTGGGAGGCTGTGGTGGGAGGATCACTTGAGCCCAGGAGTTCAAGGATGCATTCAGCCATGTTCATGCCACTGCACTTTAGGCTGGGCAACAGAGCAAGACTCTGTCTAAAAAAAAAAAAAAGAGTCCTCTGATACTAACAATAATGTGATTATGAGAGATTGGGCTTTGGGGTTAGACAACTTGCTCACGTATCTGGCTACTGGCTAGGGCAACAGGATAGCTGGGCCATGTGTCTCCAGGGTCTAGCAGGCTAGCTCAGGCTTTCTCACATGGTGGCTGCGTTCCAAAAGCAGCAAGAGAGAAGACGAAGTCCAGTGCATGAGCATTTTTCAAGCCTTCTCTAGCATCATGTCTGTTAATGCCCCATCAGTTAAAATAAGTCACATGGCCATACCTAGATCGGGAAGTGGAAAAATAGACTCCTGCTTTTTTTTGGGAAAGCAGTAAAATATTGCAGTCATTTCTGGCAATCAACCAGAAGGCAAACACTTGAATCTAAATTATTCTCTGTCTACCTCACTGCCTTTTCCACCTATAATACTATTAGAGGGATGGATGAATCACGCATAGGGGAATCTGAGAAGTGTAAATACATATAAGATAGATGATCGGGCCAGTATTAGTGTGTTTACCAAGGATGTTGATGAAAACTTGGAAGGGTTGGTTATTTTCTCTTTCCTGGATATTCTTATATTCTCATTTGGAATTCTGTGACATCCTCTGATCCTTTTTGACACCCCATGCTGGTGCAATCTGGATTGATCTCCTTTTATCTCAGGCCTCAGATCTGTCACCTACAGCTACTCACAAAGTTCAGATGCTATGAAGACTGTATTTACATTGCTTTCGTAATTTTCATTCCCGTTTGGTGTTCTATAGGACCCCACACATTGACAACCTTCTACAGGTGTGAATTCTTCATGAGCTGGCTACAGAAACTGATCTTTATGACCATGGTGGAAGTAATTTAATGAACTTCCCTGGTTATAGGCTAAGTGTTGTTTTAAACATTTTTCCCTTTTAAAACTTGATGATACCTTTTTTCTCCACAGTCTGGTGTTTTGCAGCTGTAAAATATAGGGTTAACAGCTCTTCACTTGCTGTCTCACCCATGGGTTTTTCTGTTAGGTATTTCATGTTGATTTCCATATGAATGATACAGCCTGATCATAGTTTGTGTCTAAATGGCGCATGGTGACCTGGAAAGTTTCAGGAGATGCTGCCTGCTCTGGCCCCTTTTCAACCTTGTCTATGATCCTCCCCTTGTTTATGAGCCTTCTTTCTCTCTCTCTCTCTTTTTTTTTTTTTTTTTTGACATGGAGTCTCACTACTCTGTTATCCAGGCTGGAGCGCAGTGGCACAATCTTGGCTCACTGCAAACTCCACCACCTGGGTTCAAGTGATTGTCCTGTTTCAGCCTCCCAAATAGCTGGGATTACAGGTGCATGCTACCACACCTGGCTAACTTTTGTATTTTTAGTAGAGACGGGTTTCACCATGTTGGCCAGGCTGGTCTGGAACTCCTGACCTCAAGTGATCCTTCCACCTCGATCTCCCAAAGTGCTGGGCTTACAGGTGTGAGCTACTGTGCTCGGCCCTTCTTTCTCTTTTTATGACCATTGCACACATTGTGCCCTATGCCTGAAAGCTCTTGTCCCCTACTCTTTGCATTACTGGTTTCTTCTTATCTTTCAGGTCCCAGTTTAAATATCACCTTCTTGGAGAAACCTTTTCTTCTTTGTGTTTTTTTTTTTTTTTTTTGAGACGGAGTTTCGCTCTTGTTACCCAGGCTGGAGTGCAATGGCGTGATCTCGGCTCACCGCAACCTCCGCCTCCTGGGTTCAAGCAATTCTCCTGCCTCAGCCTCCCGAGTAGCTGGGACTACAGGCACGTGCCATCATGCCCAGCTAATTTTTGTATTTTTAGTAGAGACGGGGTTTCACCATGTTGACCAGGATGGTCTCGATCTCTTGACCTCGTGATCCACCCACCTCGGCCTCCCAAAGTGCTGGGATTACAGGCGTGAGCCACCGCGCCCAGCCTCTTCTTTGTGTTTTAAACAGCTTATTGAGACATAATTTACATTCCATTAAATTCACTCATTTAAAGCACACGACTCAATGGCTTTTAGTATGTTTACAGAGTTTTGCAGCCATCATTGTCATCTAATTTTAGAACATTTTCATTATCCTAAAAAGAAAACTTGTACCAATTAGCAGTCACTCATCATTCCCTATCCCACCTCCAACCTTAGACAGCCACTAAGCTACCTTCTGCTTCTAGAGATTTGCTTCTTCTGAACATTTCATATAAACGGAATCATATACAACAAAGGGTCTTTTGTGACTGGCTTCCTTCACTTAGCATAACGCTTTCAAGGTGCATCCAGGCCAGGCGCAGTGGCTCATGCCTGTAATCCCAGCACTTTGGAAGGCCAAGTCGGGAGGATCACTTGACCCCAGGAGGTCAAGACCAGCCTGGGCAACATAGAAGACCCTGTCTCTATCAAAAAAAAAAAAAAAAAAAAAAAGCCAGGCACGCTGGCATGCGCCTGTAGTCCCAGCTACCTGGGAGGCTGAGGTGGAAGGATAGCTTGAGTCCAGGATTTCAAGGCTATGTGAGCCATGATCGTACCACTGTACTCCAGCCTGAGTGACATAGCAAAACCGTGTCTCAGAAAAAAAAAAAAAGGTATATCCCTGTGGCAGCATGTGTCAGTATTTCATTTCTTCTTACGGCTGAATAATATTCCCTTGTATGGATATATCACACTTTGTTTTTCTATTCATCAGCTGATGAACGTTCGTGTTTCTACTTTTGGCAACTGTGAATAATGCTACTATGAACATTCTTGTATAAGTTTTGTGCTGATTTATGTTCCCATTTCCATTTCTAAGACTGGAATTGCTGGGTCACATGATAACTCTATTTTTAATCTTTTGAGCAACTTTCAGATAGTTTCTCAAAAGAGATTTTCTGATCGTCTTCACAAGCCCTGTGCTTCCCTTTCCTTTACTCTTGCCCATCACTTTATTTATCTCCTCAGTACTATTCACAATCTGAAATTAAATTTTCATTTATTGAGTTTAGTTTGTGCAACTAGATCGTGAGCTGTGTGGCGGGAGGGGCCGTGTATTTGTCTTGCTCACTGCCGTTCCCTGGCACGTAGCACATGCCTCCCACACAGTGAGTGCTCCATAAATATCTGTTGAATGATCGGATAGTGGGTGAACAAAACTTTGGGAATATTTCTGTCCAGCTCTTGGGAATGGGTGGTGGTGAGGAGTGAAAGGCTGGAACAGACAGGATTCTAAGAGAGTCAGTCATAAAACAGTGTAATCAAAGAGGCTGTAGCAGTTAGAATACTTTTTTTTTTTTTTTTTTTTGCTAAAAGTAGAGTTCTGATGCTTTGCTCTAGCAAGTTACAAAAAAATCTCATTTCAAACTAGATATAGGATGGGTTCTAGGAACAGTAATTTATGGCTCAGTGATGCCACCAAGGACCCAGTGCTAGGATTACAGCATGAACTGCCATGCCCAGCCATAAAACTTTTTCAAGAATAAATTATATGTCCTTCCCCTCAGACTTTTTAGGCCACTGATACGGTTTGGCTGTGACCCCACCCAAATCTCATCTTGAATTGTAGTTCCCACAATTCCCACATGTGGCAGGAGGGAATCAGTGGGAGGTAATTGAATCATAGAGGTGGGTTCCCCCATGCTATTCTCCTGATAGTAAGTTCTCCTGAGATCTGATGGTTTTATAAGGGGCATCCCCTTCACTGGGCTCTCATTCTCTCTCCTGCCACCTTGTGAAGAAGGTGCCTTGCTACCCCCTCACCTTCTGCCATGACTGTAAGTTTCCTGAGGCCTTCCCAGCCATGCAGAGCTATGAATCAATTAAACCTCTTTCCTTTATAAATTACCCAGTCTTGGGTATTTCCTTATAGCAATGTGAGAATGGACTAACACAGGCACCTTAGTCACAGGACCATTCCTGAACCAAAAGCAGCTGTCAAGGGAATGCCATGTATTTATGGGCTTAGACTACTCAGAACCTTCTGTTATAAATGGGGAGGGGCCCAGTGAGGGGTGAAGAACTGAATGAACAGGAATTTGTTAGAAAGGAAGGTCTAGAGAATGGATGCTGGGCAGGCAACCAATTGTGGAGCAGTTGGAAGTTGATTCAGGTCAGCAGCAACCGCTAAGGGTCTGACCTGGTGGGAGGAGTCTGGCAGCAGGATTTCCATAGCCACAGGGATGTTCCACGGAGGGAGTCAGGGAGACGCACCTAGATCAGGAACTGGCAGACTTTTTCTGTTAAAGGCCAGATAGAAATATTTTAGACAATCTCTGTTGCAGCTACTCAACTCTGCCATTATAGCTTCAAAGCTGCCACAGCCAACACAAATGGGCATAAATGTAAAACTTTATTTACAAAAACAAGCAATGAGCCAAACTGACAAGTTGTAGTTTGCCTATTCCTGGCCTAGACCATAAATAATATCACACAGTTATCCTCACTCTTGGAGAAGCAGCTCACAACCCATGTTCTCATACAGTTGGATTGGCATTTTCATTCTTGTGTATATCCTTACACAAGGATACTGGTTGATTCTCCTCCAAGCTTAAAGAATCAGTTCATAGATAACATTTATTGAGCACCTGCTCTTTTTTTTATTTGCATCTACATTCTTTATCTAATTGTGATCTTGCTTTCAACAATTTGACTGCAATGTATATACATGTAGATTTTTTTGTGTTTATCCTGCTTGGAGTTCATTGAGCCCTTGGATGTATAGATTAATGTTTTGCTTTTTTTTTTTTCCCAGTCAAATCAGGGATGTTTTAGGCAATTATTTAAATATTCTTTCTGTCCATTTCTCTTCTCTCCTTCTGGTACTCTTATTACATGTATGTTGAACAAAGGTGTGAGGCCAGTTTCCCAAGGGACTTTTATTGGCTCCATAACTCAAGTTTGATTCCTTAAAGTAAAGGACACCATTCCAGTCAAAGCCTTGGTGAAATAATCATGTCCTGTTACAAATGAAAACAGATTCTTATTGCACTTACGCAAATAATATGTTACCATAAGTTAACAATACTCACAAATAGTTTCCAAATTCTGGAGAAATCAGGTAGAGGGAAACAAATGTGCTCCAAATTTTGTTCGTAGAAGTATACTAAATTGTTAAAAGCTGTCAATAGCTCAAAAGAAGAGTTTCAAGACTGAAAAACAAAGGATCAGTGATGTTTAAAGCAAAAGTTTAAAAGATCACTTTAGTCTTCTATCAGTTTAGTTTATGCAGTTAACTCCTGTTCTGTTTCACATTAATGAACATTTCAGCTCTCCATGAGAGTCCTGAAAGCGTTTTTCCCCTTTATTGTAATGTCAAAATCTCCAAAGTTATCAGAAACCTACATTTAGGAATACCTATTAGAGTTCTATAGGTGATTAAAGAATCACCTTCTAAAGAAAGCCAAAACAAGACAACAATTGTCCATGGATAAAAGTTTTAGGGTAGCCAGAGTCAAAGACACAACTGATAAGGAAATTTGTTACCTCTGTGGTACGTAATAATTTAATATAACAATTATAATTATTACTGATAATGTACACTAAGCTATATCAGAATTATAGGAGTTTCTCATAACTTTGTAATACATACTAATAACATATTTATACAAATACAGCCCAAAGAAAACAACCAAACACCATTTCACATTTCAATGCTTCCTGTATAATTTTTCTGCCAAATTATATCATTTTTGGATTCTAGGGAATCTAATATCTAAAGAATTAATTAGCTCAGAAAAAGACAAAATTTATAATTTGATTTTGGGAAGTTCATCAAATATAAAAGGTTTAAAACACTTGATGTCACAAAATAGGATCACAGGTCATTGTAAAATAAATTATCCAGTTAACCAAAGTGATAACCCAAGGATTTTTTTTAAAAAGGTGAAAACCTTCATTCTTTGAGAGAGGAGACTTAATTTTCCAAACAATAAGCCCTAACAAAAACAGCATGAAGCCAATTAAATTTGTTTTCTAAAATTTTATAAACAATTTATAAAATTTTAATCTTGACCATAAGATATAGCTTCCATAAGATATAGTATTTGGCAGGGAAAATAATGAAATTGCTTAAATAATAAATGCAAACAAAAATGTATACTGGTAATTCTTAAGATATTTCTAATATTACTTTACCAATAATTTTAAAGCTAGCTTATTTATTAAAGATTTTACTTAAGTTACATAAACTTGAAAAAGCATTTGACTAGTCTTTTCTTTTTTAGTAACTGACTTAAGTGCTTTTATTTTTATTTTTTAAGTTGATTAATTAGAGCTCTTTTATATATTTTTAGGAGTGAAATATTGTGTACACAACACACAAATATATAGACATATTAGGCATGCCGATATGATTCATAAAAACCTTTTATTTTCCTATGTTAGACTTTTAGATTCTTGATAACTTGTTTCATAACCCTGGGTAGTTGTCAGCTAAATAGCCTTAAATTTGTGTATTAAAGGAAGCAATTCAGGTGAAAGTCAAATAGCAAATTTTACATTTTAAGGTGCAGAGACAAAAAGTTTGGTGTGCTAGAGGGAAATTAAAATGTATTTAATTGCCAATTAAACAAATTATAGAAAATATAAAGGCCTTTTAAAATTATATACACACTCAAACACACAAAGATCCTACAGCTTTTACTTCAGAACTTTTAGCCATGAGATAAATACAAATTCACTGACACGGAAAAACAACTTGTTGGATCTAACCAGTGGTATTTATCTTAATACAAAAATAACAGCAGATTTAGAGAAGGCAGAAAAGAAAAAACAGAGAAAAAGAGAACTTGGGAACACTGTAGTTTTCAGGTCAACCTTAGGGCTCTTTTTCCTTATGTAAATGTGTACAAAGACGACATTATTTTCATTTTACATAACCTTTTGCAAGTAGATATGCCAGAAAATCTACAGAGTGCTCGAAAAGGGGTCATTCTCCTTGTTTTCTCCTCATTCTTAGATGATTTGTTTCCCTTTTTTTTTTTTTTTTCTTACAAGGAGGAACTGAGTTGTGGCCTAGGGTTTTGTGTGGTGGATCAATATGTGCCACTTGTGAACAGGATTCCACAGTGTGTTACCACTGAGTTGTTTCCATTCTCTTATGTGTCTCAGTTTCTCTCTCTAGAGGTCTATGACCTCTGAGAGGGCTCAAAACGCTGGGTTATTAGCCCTTACGTGCATTTCTTGGATAAGCCATTTTTAAAATTAATTTTTGTTGGAGATTTCCCTGCAGGGCCATGCACATTAAGGGGGTCAACCTCCCAGACACTTCCACGAGGCCCCTGGTCACCCAGGGGCACCTTTCAACTGTGAGGAGCAAATGCCTTTTCTCTTTGAATCTCAGAAAACTCAGTCTCTCATTAACAGATGAAAACAATAGTTCAGTTCCTTAAAGCAAATGCACACAAACAAACTGAATTAAGATTAAATTTTGGAGAAAAAGCAATAGAGAAGACCCTTTAGAATGCATCTCTGAGCTAGAATTAGGACCCTTAAACAACAGCTTCCTAGGAGGGAAAAGAAAATTAAACAACCAAGACCATTTACTGTAAACTGTGGTCAACCACCTGTAACTTTGTAGCTCCCGTCTGCCACTGTACATGCCAAGGTCAAATCCTCTCACAGTGCAAAGTTATCTCTGGTACCCCAAAGCCAAACAGGTCAGGTCATGCAACCCAGGAAAACAAAGCGTTAGACCCAAAAAGCATCTGCCCATGACTCTCAAAACTCCACAAAGAAGAGAGAACGCCCTAAAAGGGGGTGAGTAGCAGATTTGTTCTGAATTCTTTAAAAGGGGTTCAAGTCATTGGAGGCCTTATCTAGATTTTTTGGTACTTCAGATAGCAAAAGGGGGAAGGAGGTATAGGGTGGAAGAAAAATAAATGAAAGGACGAGTTTGTTGTTTTTTTGTTTTGTTTTGTTTAAGACAGAAAGCAAACGTAGAAACCAAACACATGGTTTTTTGTTTGCTACTTTTTTTTTTTTGCAGCTGCAAGGAATTTTAGTCAGAGAGGCCTTGTTACCCATAATTTGGAATTTTCACTCAGATTTGAACAAAATGAAGTACTAATACATGTTACAACCTAGATTAATCTTGAATGCATTATGCTAAGTGAAAGCATAGTCACAAAAGACCACATATTGTATGATTCCATTTGCTTGAAATATCTAGACTAGGCAAATCTATACAGAAAGGAAGTAGACCAATGGCTGCCAAGAGGCCAAGGAGAGGGAGCGATGTGGAGTCACTGCTAGTGGACTCATGGGTTCTTTTTGGGGTGATGAAAACTGTTCTAAAACTGATTATCATGATTGTTGCACAACTCTGTAAATGTTCTAGAAACCGTTGAACTGTATACTTTAAATGGTGACTAGTATGATGTGAGAACTATATTTCAATAAAGCTATTATATAAAAAAGAGAGGTATTTTTTTTTAATGTGATTGTTCATGCTTGTAATCCCAGCACTTTGGGAGGCTGACGTGGGTGGATCACCTGAGGTCAGGAGTTCAAGACCAGCCTGGCCAACATGATGAAACCCTGTCTCTACTGAAAACACAAAATTAACCGCTGTGATGGTGCACGCCTGTAATCCTAGCTACCCAGGAGGCTGAGGCAGGAGAATCACTTGAACCTGGGAAGTGGAGGCTGCAGTGAGCTGAGATTACACCACTGCACTCCAGTCTGGGCACGAAGAGTGAAACTTCGACTCAATACATAAATAAACAGTATTTCAAAAATAGAAAAGAGACACAGCTTAATAAATTAATATATTATTTGCTGTCCTGGATTGCACAAAGTAGGTGTCATTATGTCCCTTTTACCTAATAAGAAAATTGGACCTACACTTGGTATTTTTTGTTCACTCCAATTTTATGAAATTTAAAAGAATAAATAAAAGGTATACAAGAAAAAACTAATAGGTAGTGGTTGATGCAAGAGTTGAGCAACATGATTCCTGAATCTTCTTTATGACCAGTCTATAGACGGAGAATTAGAAATCAACAACATTAAAATGGAAATAAAAATATCACAAATCTTCACTTTCCAGGCAGAAGCCAGAATGTTCAGTGCCCTGATCAGACTTTAGTATTTCCCAACGTTACATTTACTTTGGGAAATTGTTCCCTTTATTTGACACACAAAATTAAATGCCCACGATGAGAATTAGATCCGTGAAACAAACAGGAGATGACAAAATTCTCCCCACTCGCCCCTCTGGGGTGGTTGCCTTCCTCATCCTTCCCCTGTTTGCTTTGATAATAGCGTCTAAGCAGATAAATGCAACACCATCTGCTGATGGTATTTTGGAAACTTCACACAAGTCCAAAACACTAAGCCTCACCGCTAAGTCCTGCTCCTGTGTAATGTTATCCTGGGCCTCACGGCCCATTTCTTGGCAGAGGGTCATGTCTACTTTCAGCAGAACTGAAGACTCTCAGACTAGGCAAAACAAATAGAAAGCTGCCTTTAAGGGATGTCAGTAGTTCACTGTTATGATCTTTGAAACAAATCCTCCTTTTGGGCATCTGCCCTGCCACCAAAGGGGGTCTTGGTGAGACGGTCAGCAGCCCACGCAGGCAGGAAAAGGAATAAAAGAGGGATGTGGAGTGGGACCCCTGTTGCCGGGTTTCAGTGGATAGGGAAACACTGTGCATGCGGACAGGGAGACAGCAGCTGTAGCTAAAGCTGCTATCAAAATGCACGGTGGACGGTAGGGTCTTTCCTGAGGCTTCTGGCAGGAATGAGAACAGCTGAAGGCTAGACAGCCCAGGGTGAGTGAAAGGGTACGCTGTTCGAGAAAGGAATGTGCTCCAGGTGGCCAAGACTTGGCACTGCTAGTTCTGCTTTTTTTTTTTTTTTTTTTCCACTGGCTAGGTCCCTTTGCTCCTCCAGCCCAGCTGGCGGGCTCCTTGGTTAAGCCCAAAGCGCTCCTTTTATACCGTGATCTATTCTCTCCCTTCTGGTAGAGGGTGAGCATATCAAACTTTACATTAGGCTGCAGATAGTTTATTAACTAACGTCTCTCGGCCTCTGTTTTCTCATCTATGAAATGGGCCTCATAATACCTTTAAATGGAATTGTGAGGACTTAATCATAAAAGCCAACACTTTTATAGAACTTACAAGGTGCCTGGCTCTGTTTGAAGTGTTTTATACATATTAACTCATCTCATTCTCAGAACAGCCCTGTGAGGTAAGTGCTATTGCTATCACTCCTTTTAAAGCAAGGAAACTGAGCCACAGAAAGGTTGAGAAGCATGGCGGCTTATGCCTCTAATCCCAGCACTTTGGGAGGCTGAGGCGGGAGGATCACTTGAGCCCAGGAGTTCAAGCCCAGCCTGGGAAATATAGTGAGGCCTCGTCTCCATAAAACACAAACAAAATTAGCCAGGAGTGGTGGCGTGTGCCTGTATCCCAGATACTCAGGAGGTTGGGGGCAGGAGGATCACCTAAGCTTAGGAAGTCAAGGCCACAGTGAGCCATGATCACGCCACTGCACTCCAGCCTGGGCAACAGATCAAGACCCTATCTCTAAAGGAAAAAAAAAGAAAGAAAGATATATGTCCAAATCTACATAAATAGCACAGAGACAAGCCAGATTCAATATCATACCAGTCTGACTCTACAGAGTTTGGAACCATTAAGCAACACTACCTGCTAAAAGCATGTAGTTAAGGTTCTCATACAGCACTCCAAGACTAGCAGGACACAACAATACATGTTGTCTATCAAAATAATTACTACCTCAAGACAGAAAATGTCCTGGGTGTAGAGAGAACTGCAATCCGGGCATCCCTGGAGTGCCGGAACAGTGTCCTGCATCTAATCATTATTCGACATATACTGGCTTAATTGAATCCATTTTTCAATGGGATTCAATAGACTTTCCTTAAGCTTCTTCTCTGTGCCATGTGCTCTGCCAAAAAGAGAGAAAGCTCAAAGATAATTTGGACAAGGACTCACAGTGTGATGCTACTGATCCTGAAACTAATAAAATGCTTGGCTGTATTCACAGAACGAGAGAGTATAGGGGAGATAACATCAACATTTCCCTCTTATTCACCACCCAAATCCCATCCATCCAAATCCTAAATGGTTCTTGAATCCATACATGTGTCTCCATCTTTCTCATCCGTGCTCTCATCTCAGCTGCCACCTTCCCTGGACCACTCAGCCAGTCATGACCTTTTAACTGCCCTCCCAGCACTTACTGTGGTCCCTCCCAGTCCATTTGATCAGGTAGGCTCCTTGCTTAGTTACTAAAATCCTTCAATTATTTTTTGTTCTTTTTTTCTTTTTATCATCATTATTATTATTGAAATAGAGATGAGGTCTTGCTTTGTTGCCCAGGCTGGTCTTGAACTCCTGGCTTCAAATGATCTTCCCACCTTGGCCTCCCAAAGTTCTGGGATTATAGGCATGAGCCATTGCACTCGTCCTGCTTTTTTGCACTTAAGATAAAATTCATGCTATGGTCAAGGATTCCTGACTATCTGACCACTGCCTGCCAATCACTCCCATCTAATTTATACCACTCTTGAATCTAGTCATATGGCTTCCTTTCAGTCCTTTGAATGCACTATGCCTACCTCCTCTCCCAAGGCCTTTTACATATATGGGTACGTCCATTCGGAACACAGCTGTGGATTAAATATCCACCCCTGATTCAATCAGCCACAGCCAAGGCAGCAGGCCCACGTGGTATGATTAATTGTGGCTGGCAGGATGCATTCCTATGACCCTATAGATGCAAGGGGAGGGAGAGGGCATGTCTCAGAGAAGGGACATCTTAATCAGCTGAGCAGGTATGTGTCAACCTTCCTTTCAGAAAGATATTCAGGCAGAGAGAGTGACTATCCTCCAGGAATGTGATGGGAGAGATTCCTATGCTCTTAAAGGCTGTATCTTGGCAACTTCCATCACCTCAGCCAAATCAATGAGTGCATGAATTTTTCTTGTTCTAAATGGGTCACATTTCTGTCTTTTCTGTAGACAAAAAGTAGCAATGATGTTCAATCAGGACAGAGATCTGGTGATCAGCAGAAGGAAACATCATAAGGGAATGAGCGTGGCCTTCAAAGGGAAAACTTGATGATCCAGTGGAAATTTGGGTATTATTTTACAATTTATCATTCTTATGGTTATTTTTTATGTTTCAACAATAATTTACTTTTGGTATCTAAAATATACTATTATGGGGCTGGACATGGTAGCTCCCACCTGTGATCCCAGCATTCTGCGCGGCGAAGGCAGGTGGATCACCTGAGGTCAGGAGTTCAAGACCAGCCTAGTCAATATGGTGATGCCTCATCTCTACTAAAAGTACGAAAATTAGCTGGGCATGGTGGTGCCCACCTGTAATCCCAGCTACTCGGGAGGCTGAGGCAGGAGAATCACTTGAACCTGGGAGGTGGAGGTTGCAGTGAGTCGAGATTGTGCCACTGCATTCCAGCTTGGGTGTCAAGGCAAGACTCCATCTCAAAAAAACAATAAAATAAAATATACTATTATGAGAAAACAAGATTGAGAGGACTAAATTACTCAGTTTGCTATGGACTGAATTTGTCAGTTTGCTATCTATGAATTTTTTTATTTGTACAAAATTATTACATGTACAAATTTGTTACATGTATTTAATACATAGTGGTCAAGTCAGAGTATTTGGGGTGTCCATCACCCAAGTAAAAAAGTTTTGGGGATTTTTGTTTTTTTCTTTCTTTGTAGAGATGAGTTTTGAGTATGTTACCCAGGCTGGTTTCAAACTTCCAGGCTCAAGCAATCCTCCTGCCTCAGTCTCCCAAATTACACCTGTGATTACAGGCGTAAGCCACCATGCCCCACCCAAGTACAAAACATTTTTGTTAAGTATAGTCACCCTACCATGCTGTCAAGCATTTTCTGTATTCCTTCTGTCTTACTGTGTTTTTACCCTTTAACCCCCTTCTCTTCATCCTCCGCTTACCCCTGCCTCACTCCGCCCAGTCTCTGTTCTCTATTTTCCACTCGTTACTTCCAAGTGATCACATTTTTTTAGCTCCCACATATAAGTGAGGACATGCGATATTTGTCTTTTTCTGCCTGGCTTATTTCACTTCAGATAATAACCAGTTCCTGGATGTGATACATTTTTATTTTAGTTCTTCATTTCACTTTGGCAAACTACACTTGGCCCTTTCTTAATGGATTCATATTTGCTAAACAGCAGTTACTTTAAACAGCAATTTTTAAAAATTGTTATTAGAAAAGCATTTCATGCCTACTATAAGAACATTTCTAAAATAGGAGAGTATAGTGTTCAAAGTGAAAGTCTCCTCCCCCTCAGTTTCATTCTGCAGAAATTAACCTTGTTCATAGCTTATGTATATTCTTTGAGATCAAAGATTCCAAATTGAGATACTATAAGAGTGAGTCTGCCAACTAGGAACTGCAGTGAACAGGAAGTGTCCCACCTAAGGGGGACACCCTCTACTCAGGGACAGAAGATTGTTGCCACATGGGAATATGGGCCTGGAGTTACTACATTTTACAATTTTTTTTCCAGTTAGAAATTCAGATTTTTATGTGAAATATCCTGGTATTCAACTGTTGACAATTAATTCAAACTTTGACAGGATTAATTCAAACACTTCTGAACTGCCAGTCTGAAAGCTCTGCACTAGATCTTCTCACTCATATATAGTTACTTCAAGTGTGTGTGCACATGTGTATACATGTGCATGTGTGTGCGTGCGTGTGTGCACGTGTGTGTGTGTGCATGTGCATGTGTGTGTACGTGCATGTGTGTGTGCGTGTGTGTGTGTGTGCATGCATGTGCATGCACACTTGCATGTGTATGTGCACAAAATGGGCTGCACTGGTCCAGGGTCACTGTATATGGATGTTCACGTGCCTCACTTCACAACCAACTTTCAGGGCACCATTTCTAGAGAGCTATGCTATCCAATATGGCAGCCACTAGCCATCCATGGTTATTAAAGAACTGAAATATGCTGTAAGGATGAAACACACCCGATGTCGAAGACTTAGTCCAAACAAAGAGAATATAAACTATCAAATTAATAATTTTATATGTAGTGCATGTTGAAATACTAATACTTGGAGATATTTGGTTATAAAAATGTTATTCATTTCACCTGTTTTTTATTCTAACATGTCTACTAGAAAATTTAAAATTAGGCCAGACATGGTGGCTCACACCTGTAATTCCAGGGCTTTGGAAAGCCAAGGTGGGAGAAGCATTTGAGCGTAGTAGTTTGAGATCAGCCTGGGAAACACAGCAAGACCCCACCTCTACAAAATCTTTTAAATGAGCTTGGCATGGTGGTATGCACCTATAGTCCCAGCTACTTGGGAGGCTGAAGAGGGAGGATCACTTAGGCCAGGAGTTCGAGGTTGTAGTGTGCTATGATTGTGCCACTGCACTCCAGCCTGGGCAACAGAGTGAGAGGACTGAATTACTCAGTTTGCTGTCTATAAATTTTTTTATTTGTACAAATTTATACATGTATATAATACATGGTAGTCAAGTCAGGGTATTTGGGGTATCCATCACGCAAGTAAAAAACAGTTTTGGGGTTTTTTGTTTCTTTTTTTTATAGAGATGAGTTTTCGGTATGTTGCCCAAGAAGTATGTTGTCTCTTAAAAAATTAAGAAAGAAAATGAAAAATTACTCACTTGGCTTACATTTGTGGCTTGCGTTATATTTTTACTGGACAGCACCATTATAGGTTATTGGATAGGGAATAACCTCTAGGTCTCTGTTCTATATAACTTACAAAATCATCTGTGGTAGCCACATGCTCTGCATAGATTATTTAGATGGTAACCTTTTAAGAAGTACTATTTAACTCTGGAGGCTTAGGGAAGTAGAGTAGGTAAAGAAGCTGTACCAGGCAAGATTTTATATGTAAATTTCCTGACACCTTTAAAATCACAATTTCTTCACCCATTATCTAAAAAACAATCAGGATCACCAATGAAATACTTAGTTCAGATTACCTCAGCTAGCAGCCTTCAGGAAGCAAGGGAATGTAAACTATAACCAAACCAAGAGTCTTTGCCTGCTTAGAGCAGCTGACTTAATTAACATGCTTTATTTACCAGAAGCCTTTTAAATATGCTCTGTAAATCTGCAGATGTTCAAAGTTGTTCATTTATTGTTTCTTTCCCATTCTTGTCCTTTGTAAAATCTCTCCAACTTTAATGGGTTTCACAGGAAGACTAAGGCTTGTAAAACATCTAAGCACTTGGCAGCCATTGACTTTTCTCAACACCAAGGGAGTCAGATGTTGTCAAGCGTATTTTACAGGTGAAACTGACTATGTCTCAGGGGCTACAATTAGGGCTCAGCAGTACCTGTAGGTCGATCTAGCATTTTTTCAATCTGAAAGGGACCTGATCTTCTTTACAAGACATGACTACATTACTTGCAAAATAGTTACACTTTCCTTGTCTTTTTTCTCTCTGCAAGTCATAACAACACACAAAATTGCAGCCCAAAACCCAAAACTCAAAAATGTAACAGAATTAAGTCAAGAGAGTACAGCTGTCTGTGAATGTCAGTCCCAAATTTCTGTCCACACATCTTGCAAATACATGACTTTCATCTGAATTATGAGAATGAGGATTCCACTCAGGAAATGGCCTTCCTTTCTGTTACCCCCAGGTGAATAGGTTTATCACTGTGAAGATTTCTGGAAGTTTTGCCATCACCTTGGTCTACAAATGACGTTCCAAAGCCCGAAGCTATCTTTGGCACCTATGAAACACAAGCCTTTCCCTCCATATCTACCCAAGGTGGTAGAAATCACTGGTAATTTCTACAATAAGGATGCTAGAATCTTGCCTAGTTAGAAATCCTACTGTGGCTGTTATGAACCTTACTCATGAAATAAGTAACTTTTAGTTAGTTTAGAAAGAGGAGAGGTTAGAAGATAAAGGTAAAATTGGGAAAAAATGAATACTTAGTTTCTTCTAAGGCTGTGATTTCTAAGCTTTTAGAGAAAGGTTAGGAATCTTCTGGCCAGGCATGGTGGCTCATGCCTGTAATCCCAGCACTTTCAAAGGCTGAGGTGGGTGGATTATTAGAATCCAGGAGTTTTAGACCAGACTGGGCAACATGGTGAAACCCCATCTCTACAAAAAATACAATAATTGATCAGACACGGTGGTTCACACCTGTAATCCCAGAACTTTAGAAGGCCAAGGTGGACGGATCACCTGAGGTCAGGAGTTCGACATCAGCCTGGCCAACATGGTGAAACCCCGTCTCTGCTAAAAATACAAAAAATATTTATCCTGGTGTGGTGGTGCATGCCTGTAGTCCCAGCTACTCAGGAGACTGAGGCAGGAGAATCTCTTAGAATCTAGGAGGTGGAGGTTGCAGTGAGCCGAGATCACACCACTGCATTCCAGCCTGGGCGACAGACTGAGACTCTGTCTCAAAAAAGAAAAAAAATACAAAAATACGAAAATTACCAAGCATGGTGGTGTGCTACAGTCCCAGCTATTTGGGAGGCTGAAGTGAGAGGATCACCTGAGCCTAGGGAGGTCGAGGCTGCAGTGAGTTGTGATAGGACCACTGCACTCCAGCCTGGGCAACAGAGTGAGGCCCTGTCTCAAAACCAAAACAAAACAAAACAAGAAAACCCAAGAACTTAATAAACATTAGCTAGTAATATTTTTTAAAAAGAGAGAATTAATTTCTTCTGTGCTACTTCGTTGAATTGTTTGCATTTATGTAATCTATTATCTCTTAAAAATAGAAACAGCATAGGGCTTACATATTGTTTTATAAGTCTGATGAAATTAAGTCAATATAAAGTTATTCTTTTAAGACATTAGTTACATTCCGAAAAAACATGGAGATGTTAGAGCATTGTTAAAATTGTGGCCCAAAATAATTTCTCTAAATAATCATTTTGCACTCACTAAATTTCTGTTGAGGAATTCTAGGCTAAAACCCTTGTTTGTCAAAAGGTGAGACACTAAATATGAGCATCGCTACTTTCATGCAGATATGTAGTAAGTTAGCTTGATTGATTCTGATGAAACTTTTGAAACTTAGGCTGGAGTGCAGTGACATGATCTTGGCTCACTGCAACCTTCACCTCCTGAGTTCAGGCGATTCTCCTGTCTCAGCCTTCTGAGTGGCTGGAATCACAAGTATGAGCCACCTCGCCTAGCTAAATTTTTTTTGTATTTTTAGTAGAGACGAAGTTTCACCATGTTACCTAGGCTGGTCTTGAACTCTGGATCTTGGGTGATCCACCAGCATTGGCCTTCTAAAGTGCTGGGATTATAGAGCCACACGCCTGGCCAAACTTTTGAAACTTTTACAAATGTTGAGTGCATTTATGTGAATGTGACACAAATTACAGAAAGAATATGAACACATATGAGATTTTTATTTTTAGGGACAGACATCAAAGCTGTGCCACTCTTTAGAATTACTATGGTTATTTTGAATATACTAAAGTTATATGGTTTTTGCCATGATTAGCGTCTTTCTGTCAAGCTGTCTTGCCCCTGGGTTTTTATGAACCATGTCATCTGAAAAGAGCTTACCATCTCTTTCAGTCATTCCCCGATATCAATTCCATCTCCAGAGAAGCCAGGGAGTCATTCAAGGCCTGCAAAATGAAGTGTAAGCAACTGGGATTCACAACACAGAACAAAGACACAAGCGTGAACTATTTTGAAATTGCAGGCAAAGGAGGGTTTTAGTTTTCATGTTACCCTGGAGGTGGTTTTCTCTTCCAGTGTAAGCTGGGTTTCTTTTAGAGAGTCAAAGAGCCAACCTACTGAACACAGCTAGGCCCATTTATATATTCACTGGAAGGAGCATTGGCTGACTTCTGTTTGTTTTGATTTTTTTTTTTTTTTTTTTGGTATTTCACTTTTCCTCACTAACCATCATAACCATTTTTAAGTGTATATTTCAATACTATTATTTACATTCACATTGTCATGCAACCATCATCATTACCAATCTCTAGAACTTTTTCTTCTTGCAAAACTGAAACTCTGTGCCCATTCATTAAACTCTAACTCTCCATTTCCCCCTTCCTCCAGCCTCTAGCCATCATAATTCTACTTTTATTTATTTATTTGAAGCAGAGTCTCACTCACTCTGTTGCCCAGGCTAGAGTACAGTGGCACAATCTTGGCTCACTGCAGCCTCCACTTCCTGGACTCAAGCGAGCCTCCCACCCACCTCAGCCTCCCAAGTAGTTGGGACTGCAGGCACACACCACCACACCCAGCTAATTTCTTCTTTTTTTGTCTTATTTTTAGAGATCTCACTATGTTGCCTAGGCTGGTCTCGATCCACCCACCTCAGCCTCCCAAAGTGTTGGGATTACAGGCATGGGGCACCATGCCCAGCCTTCATTTCATTTTTCGTTGGGCTTTTTTGAGTTGAATTCCTATCCCTTATCTGATCTTTGCTATACTTTCCCAACTCCCTTCTTGACTTCATGACTGGCTTAATTTACAAATGTATTGGGTAGAGTGAGGGGTCTGTGAAAGGTAATGAACTTGGAAAGCAGCTTGCCTTTCACATTGGGCTGCAAAGAAAGCAGGTTGAAAGAAATGTTTGGGCCAGGCACAGTGGCTCACGCGTGTAATCCCAACACTCCGGGAGGCCAAGGCGGGCAGATCACCTGAGGTCAGGAGTTCCAGACTAGCCTGGCCAACATGGTGAAACCCCATCTCTACTAAAAATACAAAAACTAGCTGGGCAGAGTGGTGCATGCCTGTAATCCCAGCTACTCGGGAGGCTGAGATAGAAGAATCACTTGAACCTGGCAGGCGGAGGTTGCAGTGAGCCAAGATTGCACTATTGCACTGCAGGCTGGGTGAGGAAGCGAGACTCTGTCTCAAAACAAAAAAGAAAGAAACGTTTGGCATGAAAAATTGTTTCCTAAGTGTCAGACATCTACCTGCGAATTATGTGTACAGCTCCAAAAGTAGAAAGCTCAGTGGCATATTTGTTAAAATTGTTGGTGTTTTGGTATGCTGGAGCCAGCCCATCAGACGTTCACGTGAAAGCTCAAACTACAGGGAGAAAATTAAACAAACAAAAAAATCTATCTTCAAAGTGTCATGCCTTAACATTCTCCTTTGGAAATACTGTAAAAGATGATATAAAATATCTAAAAATAACCCATATTTCAAAAAGATTTGGGAAAAGAATACATTTTCACAGTTGAGAAGTCGATTCTTGCTATGTAAACTTGAACATTTATTTTTGAGGGACGCGATGCCTGGGAAAATCACAGATTGTAGTAGTTGTTTATGGAAGTTACGAAAACAGACTGATGATTATTTCATACCATTTGTGAATGTGAGAGATAAATGTGTCGATATTTATTATGAAAATAGCATAAAAAGGATTTCCATGCATGTAGAGAGGTGTCTGCATTCTAAGTCTTTGGAAAATGGTAAGTTTCATGGCCAAAAAGGGTAGAAATTATGGCACTCAAACCTTCAGAACTGCAGTCCTTTGATAATTACAATGTTGTTTTCTGATTCAGTTTCTCTGCTAATGTTACCTATAATATTTTCACGCTTGTGAGTTCCTTACACATTTCACAAATATCTTTTCTCATTTCAAATGTAATGTATTCAATATAAAAAATTAATTATACATTTTCGAGTCGATATAAATACAGATAAGAATATTTTCTCTTTGACTCAATATGGAATCATATAGTACATGCTGCCTTGACATCTGCTTTTTTCTCCACACTTAACATTCTATGAACATCAAAAGGCCTTTGTGATACTACTTTCCTTGAAGCTAAAGGCCATACATATGAAAAAGAAGCAAATTCCTCACACTGAGAAACTGTGACTATAAGCATATTTTGTCAATTTATAAACATTAAAAAGAGTATCAATTATAAACATTAAAAAGAGTATCATTTCTGGTTTTGTTTTGTTTTTTTTTTGAGATGGAGTCTTGCACTGTCACCCGGGCTGGAGTGCAATGGTATGATCTCGACTCACTGCAACCTCTGCCTCCCAGGTTCAAGTGATTCTCCTTGCCTCAGCCTCCCAAGTAGCTGGGATTACAGGTGCCCACCACCGTGTCCGGTTAATTTGTTTTTGTATTTTTAGTAGAGACGGGGTTTCACTATGTTGGGCAGGCTGGTCTCAAACTCCTGACCTGGTGATCCACCCTCCTCGGCCTCCCGAAGTGCTGAGATTACAGGTATGAGCCACTGTGCCCGGCCAAAAAGAGTATCATTTCTAAACATTGGTTTATATTAAATATATTTTTAAAAATGATCACCAGTTTAACAGTGTCAAGTTCTTTTGACAACTTAAGAGTTGAAAACTGGCCAGGCATGGAGGCTCATGCCTGTGATTTCAACACTTTTAGAGGCAGAGGTGGGGGGATCACTTGAGCCCAGGAGTTCAAGATCACCCTGGGCAATGTAATGAGACCACATCTATACGAAAAATAAAAAAATTAGCTGGGCACGGTGGCATGTGGCTGTAGTCCCAGCCACTTGGGGAGCTGAGGTATGAGAAGATTGCTTGAAGACAGGAGGTTGAGGTTGCAGTGAGCCATGATTGCACCACCGCCCTCTAGCCTGGGCGACACAATGAGACCCTGTCTGAAAGGAAAAGAAGAAAACATAGGCATAAATCTTTATAATCTTGGATTCGGCAATGGCTTCTTAGACACAGTAGCAATAGCACAAGTGCAAGAAGATAAAATAAATCAATTAGACTTAATTTTAAAACATTTGGGTTGCAAACAATATAATTAAGAAAGTGAAAAGATAATCCAAAGAATGGAAGAAATTATTTGTAAATCATATGTCTACGGAGGGACTTGTATCAAGAATATATAAAGAACTCTTACAACTCAACAATGAAAAGATAACCCAATTTTTTCAAGTGGGAACAAGATCTGAATCGATAGTTCCCCAAAGACAAATAAGGAGCCAATAAGCCTACGAAAAGATAATCAACAGGGCCGGGCATGGTGGCTCACACCTGTAATCCCAGCACTTTGGAAGGCTGAAGCAGGCAGATCACGAGATCAGGAGATCAAGACCATCCTGGCCAACACGGTGAAACCCTATCTCTACTAAAACTACTAAATTAGCTGGGCGTGGTGGCATGTGCCTGTAGTCCCAGCTACTCGGGAGGCTGAGGCAGGAGAATAGCTTGAACCAGACAGTCGGAGACTGCAGTGAGCTGAGATAGTGCCAGTGCACTCCAGCTTGGGCAACGGAGTGAGACTCCATTGTAAATAAATAAAATACAGAAAAGATTTGAACATACTTCACAAAAGACGATACGACCAACAAGCACACAAAAAAGGTTCAACCTGTTCAGCATGAAAGAAATGCAAATTACAGCCACAATGAGATAGCACCTACTACCTCAATTAGAATGGCTGCAAGTAAAAGGCTAGCAATACCGAGTGTTGGCAAAGACGTGAAACAGCTGGCACTTTCATGCGCTACTGGTGGGAACAGAACATGTTATGGCAATAGGAGAACATTCCGGCACTTTATAAACTTATACCTACCAGCAATTCCATGTGACCCAGCAATTCCACTCCTACATATTTATTTACTAAAGCTGGACACTTATTTTCACAGACTTCTACGTGAATGTTGATAGCAGCTTTATTCATAATACCCTAAAATGGAAACAACCCAAATATCCATTAGCTGGTAAATGGATACACAAAATACATGCATACAATGGAATATTATGCACCAATAAAAAGGAATGAACCGCTACACTAAAACAGATACATTTCAAAAACATGCTGAACAAAAGAAGCCAGACATGAATGAGTATGTATGGTATGATTCCAGTTATCTGAAACTCCAGGAAGGACCCTGCGGCTAAAACAGAGGTTCTTGCAAAGGAGAAGGAGGAAAGTTTAGAGGCTGATGGAAAGGTTCTAAACCTGATCATGTGTTGCTTACCCTTAAGGGGTCAATATTTTACCAAATGATACACTGTATTATTTTTTATTTTGTTACATTTAGAGATGAGGTCTCACTCTGTCACCCAGGCAGGAATGCAGTGGTGCCATCATAGCTCACTGCAGACTCAAACTCCTGGGCTCAAGCCATCCTCCTGCCTCAGCCTCCCAAAGTGTTGGGATTACAGGCATAAGCCACCACGCCTGACCTGAATGACACACTTTAAAAGGTGTGGTCATTGGGCCTGGCACGGTGGCTCATGCCTATAATTCCAGCACTTTGGGAGGCTGAGGCAGGCAGATCATGAGATCAAGAGATCGAGACCATCCTGGCCAACATGGTGAAACCCTGTCTCTGCTAAAAATACAAAAAATTAGTTGGGCATGGTGGCACCCACCTGTAGTCCCAGCTACTTGGAAGGCTGAGGCATGAGAATCGCTTAAACCCAGGAGGTGGAGGTTGCAGTGAGCCAAGATTGTGCCATTGCACTACAGCCTGGTGACAGTGCAAGACTCCGTCAAAAAAAAAAAAAAAAAAAAAAAAGGTGTGGTCATTTATGTGTAAATTATACCTCCAAAAAGTTAATAAACTAAAAAACACTTCAAGGAAGTGCAGACTCAGTGAAGGGTCAAGTAGAACAAGAGATCCGTAGACTAGACACACTTCGAGCATCAGATGTGAAAACTGAAGCAGTGACTCACACATGTAATCTCAGCACTTTGAGAGGCCAAGGCGGGCAGATCACTCTAGCTCAGGAGTTCGAGACCAGCCTGGTAATAGAGTGAGACTGCAACCAGGAAAAAAAAAAAATTTGGTGGGTGTGGTGGCCAGCACCTGTCCTTCCAATTACTTGGGAGGCTGAGGTGGGCAAACCACTTGAGCCCAGGCAGTGGAAGTTGGAGTGAGCCAAGACTGTGCCACTGCACTCCAGCCTGGGGGAGTAAGACCCTGTTTCCAAAAAAAAAAAAAAAAAAAAAAAGGGAAAAATGAAAATTCGCATATATGTGAAGAGACATGAACTAGAGAGTACTGAGGGACGTTGCCAAATCATCTGATAATGGGCTATTTGTTGAAGAGGTACAGACAAAAAAAGTGCAGTTGTTTTCTGTTATTTTATTCATGTTTCTTTTTATAAGTGCTACCTCTTTATCTTTCTGCCTCAGTCTGTTAATTATACAAACTCAAAAACAAAAAACAAAATTCCTACAGGGCCCATGTACCTGCAGAGAGAGAGAGTCATATTTCAGGAATTTGGGGGGTTCATATATTAATTTTTTGGACCTAATATGTGCAATTACTAATCATTTTGGGGAAAAAACTTCTTTCTCCTTTTGCCTTTATATTATTTAAAGATTTATTTCTCACAGATAGTGATCACGCCTGCAAAATAGCACAACTTGTCAACTCCATTTATTGTCTCTCTTTGATAGCAACTTGTGGTTTTTAGCAATGCTGGGGGAATTTTCTGTCAATTTCACTCTATTAAATTGACAGAAAATTAAAAGAAAGCCTCTCAACGATTTATTTTGGTTATAATTAACCAATTCAGTAAACATGTAACAGGGAGAGGCTTAAAAAATTGCAGTGCCGGTGTGCAGGTTTTTGACGTTAAAGATATTTTTGTGCATAGAAAATGTAATCGCTTTGGTTTTAAAAGCAAAATTCATTTTATTAGCAACCCATTAAAAGTCTACTCTTCACTAAGTTTTAAGGCCATTAAAAATCTATTAGGTTGGGTGTGTTGGCTCATGCCTGTAATCCCAGCACTTTGGGAGGCTGAGGTGGGCAGATCATGAGGTCAGGAGATCAAGACTATCCTGGCCAACATGGTGAAACCTTGTCTCTACTAAAAATACAAAAATTAGCTGGGTTTAGTGGTGCATGCCTGTAATCCCAGCTACTTGGGAGGCTGAGGCAGGAGAATTACTTGAACTTGGGAGGTGGAGACTGCAGTGAGCCAAGATTGCGCCACAGCACTCCAGCCTGGCGACAGAGCAAGACTCCGTCTCCCAAAAAAAAAAAAAAAAAAAAATTTATTTATTCTATCTATAAACTCTACTAAGATAATTGTCTTTACCTTTTCCTTGATAAATATTTGCTTAACTCAAATTGAGCCAATGAAATTTTCTATAAAAATTAGACTCATATGGTTTAATGAATAACAACCCTTCAAATATATATATATATATATACACATATTTGTATTTGTGGTGTGTGTGTGTGTGTGTGTGTGTGTGTGTGTATAGAAGATGGAGTCTCACTGTGTTGCCCAGGCTGGTCTCCAACCAACTCTTTTTTTTTTTCTGGAAACAGTCTCACTCTGTCACCCAGGGCTGTAGTGCAGTGGGGCAATTTCAGCTCACTGCAACCTCTGCCTCCCAGGTTCAAGCGATTTTCCTGCCTCAGCCTCCTGAGTAGCTGGGATTACCCACCACCAGGCTTGGCTAATATTTTTATTTTTAGTGGAGACACGGTTTTACCATGTTGGCCAGCTGGTCTTGACCTCAGGTGACCAGCCCACCTCTGCCTCCCAAAGTGTTGAGATTTCAGGCATGAGCTACCACACCCAACCTGGCCTCCAGCTCTTGGGCTCAAGCAATCCTCTCACTTCAGCCTCTCAAAATGCTGGGGTTACAGGTGTGAGCCACTGCACCTGCCCCTCTTCATATATTTTAAAGTGCATTTATAATTTGAATATATTTTGTTCCCCTTTAAGTTCTTCCCCTTTAAATATTTATAACCCTAACAAGCAAAACATTCTCAAGTTCTTAACTTGTATGAAGCAAACAAATTAAATTTGGAGGAATCTCAAGTTCTCTTAAATATTCCAATTATATATATTTTTTAATTGAGTTAAACTACCTTAAACTTTTAAACTTAATAATCACAAATCTAAAATCAGTTTACTCAAATTTAAGTTGAAAGCCCAAAGGAAATCTCTCACATTCTGTAACTTACTGAAATCTCTTTAATATTTCAAACATAATAAATACACAAGATTATCTCATAACTCAAAATTTATTCATATACATTAAAGTTTTAATATTGTGGGATTAATTTATCTCTCTACTTAAATTTTAAACTTTTCTTAAGTTTGTTTACTCACCAGATTTTGGAGGCTGAGACTCAGGAACTAATATACACATTTTTTTAGTGATTTTTATCAATGCCACAAACAGGTTCTCCGAGTCTTCTTTGAATTCATTGTGATAAAGAAGTTCAAGTCCCTGTCCTTCAGATGTGGATTTTTCCAGAATTCAAGATAAAATCTCAACTTTTATTGCCAGATTTCTGTAGACCAAATTCCTCAAAACTCTCCCTCTTATCCTTAATCTCTTCATGGGTCATCAAATCCTGTGATCTCTTCATATTCTTCCTGGTTTCTGCACACTTTCCTCTGGCTCTGCTGTAACATGCCAAAACTATGCAAATTACACTTGGATAATGAGTTAAGTATGCAGTCATACCTAATTCTATATGTAAGTACGTAAATGTCCATATACCTATGTGAATATATAAAAATGAATATATATAAAAGGAAATTATCAACAATTTTTCTAGTCACATTAGCTACATAACTGTATACCCAATATGTTGTGAAAAGATCACACATCCTACTCATTATAACAATATACTTTAAAATCTAATGTCTTCATAATGTACTTCTTTTTTTTTTTTTTTTTTTGCAGTGTAAGGATGTAGGCTTTATTTTCTTTTATTTATTTATTTTTTTAATTGCATTTTAGGTTTTGGGGTACATGTGAAGAACATGTAAGATTGTTGCATAGGTACACACATGGCAGTGTGATTTGCTGCCTGCCTCCCCATCACCTATATCCGGCATTTCTCCCCATGCTATCTCTCCCCAACTCCCCATCCCCCACTGTCTCTCCCCTATTTCCCCCTGACAGACCCCAGTGTGTAATGCTCCCCTCCCTGTGTCCATGTGTTCTCATTGCTCAACACCCGCCTATGAGTGAGAACATGTGGTGTTTGATTTTCTGGTCTTGTGTCAGTTTGCTGAGAATGATGGTTTCCAGGTTCATCCATGTCCCTACAAAGGACACAAACTCATCGTTTTTTATGGCTGCATAGTATTCCATGGTGTATATGTGCCACATTTTCCCTGTCCAGTCTATCATCGATGGGCATTTGGGTTGTTTCTAGGTCTTTGTATTGCAAATAGTGCTGCAATGAACATTCGTGTGCATGTGTCCTTATAGTAGAACGATTTATAATCCTTTGGATATATATCCAGTAATGGGATTGCTGGGTCAAATGGAATTTCTATTTCTAGGTCCTTGAGAAATTGTCACACTGTCTTCCACAATGGTTGAACTAATTTACACTCCCACCAACAGTGTAAAAGTGTTTCTATTTCTCCACATCCTCTCCAGCATCTGTTGTCTCCAGATTTTTTAATGATTGCCATTCTCTCCATCCAGCCTTGTTCCCTTGCTGGTGAAGAGTTGTGATCCCTTGTAGGAGGAGAGGCGTTCTTATTTTGGGTGTTTTCATCCTTTTTGTGCTGGTTTCTTCCCATCTTTGTGGATTTATCCACCTGTCGTCTTTGTAGTTGTTGACTTTCAGATTGGGTCTCTGAGTGGACGTCCAGTTTGTTGATGATGAAGTTATTTCTTTCTGTTTCTTAGTTTTCCTTCTAACAGTCAGGCCCCTCTGCTGTACGACTTCTGAGGTCCATTCCAGGCCCTGCTTGCCTGGGGATCATCTGCAGAGGCTGCAGAACAGTAAGAGTTGCTGCTGGTTTCTTCTTCTGCTATCTTTGTCCCAGAAGGATACCCGCCAGATGTCAGTCTGAGCTCTCCTTTATGAAGTGACTCTTTGGATATACAAGGTTCAGGGAGCTGCTTGAGAAGACAGTCTGCCCTTTATAGGAGCTCAAGTGCTGAGTTGTCAGCTCCATTGTTCATTCAGAGCTGCTGGGCAGGTATGTTTAAACTCATAAATGCCTTTTTTTCCCCCAGGTGCTCTATCCCAGGGAGTTAGGGCTTTATTTATAAGTTTCTGTCATGCTGCTGCCTTTTTTCAGGGCTGCCCTGCCCATTGAGGAGGCAGCCTAGTCACAGTCTGCCTGCAGAAGCTTTGCTGAGCTGCTGTGGTCTCTGCCCAGCTGCTGTGTGAATTTCCCTGCAGTCCTGTTTATACGGGTATAGTTAGAACTGCCTCGGCAATGGTGGCCCACCTCTGTAACGGCGACTCTGTAATGGCGGGCTGCCTCAGCAATGGTAGACTACCTCCGTAGTGGTGGACTGCCTCAGTAACAGCAGAGGACCCTCCCCTACAGAGCTGGACCATCCCAGGTCCAGCTGTGCTTGCTGTGAAACTCTCAATCCAGAGCGTTTCAGATTGTCATTTTTTTGTAGGGCTGGGACCAGCCAAGCCTGATCACCTGGCTCCCTGCCTCAGAGCCATTTTTTTTTTTTTTCAGTTGAACGGGAGACTCTGTCTCCCAGGTGTTCCAGTAGCCTGCTGAAAAGGCGCCGGGATCTGTGTGATTTCCCGTGCAGTGACCCATCGTGCGGGCTGAAACAGCCGCATTGAGATTCGTGGTGCTTTTTTGCCCGGGAATCTCCTGGCCTGGCTCCCTGTTTCAGTCCCCTTTTTTATCAGTTGAATGGGCAACTCTGTCTCCCAGGAGCTCCAATCGCGAGCTAAAACGGTGCCTGGACCCATGTATTTTGTGCAGAGACCTGTGGCGCCAACCAAAATAGCCGCACTGTCGACCCATTGGGCTCCTCCACCTGGGAATCTCCTGGTTTGTGGGCAATAAAAATCCATCTGGAAATGTGGCGTCCACTCACCCTCTGCACTTTTGCTGGAAGCTGCAATCCTGAGCTGCTCCTAATTGGCCATCTTGGATCCGTCTATCTTCATGATGTACTTCTTAGAAACTTCTGCTAAATAAAAAGTCAACATCACAAACATTAAATTTCCTACTTATGCTCTGGTAACCTTCTACTTCCATCTAACACAGCCGCTGTGCTGTATGATAATTGTTAACCAACCAGTTCTTCACTGACTGAGCTCCTTGGTGGAGGGAAATGGGTTTTTCTTCCCCCTTTTTATTGTAGTCAGATATACATAACATAAAATTTACCATCTTAACCACTTTTTTTTTTTTTTTTTTTGAGATGGAGTTTCGCTCTTGTTGCCCAGCCTGGAGTGCAATGGTGCAATCTTGGCTCACTGCAACCTCTGCCTTCCGGGTTCAAGGGATTCTTCTGCCTCAGCCTCTTGAGTAGCTGGGATTACAGGCATGCACCACCACACCCAGCTAATTTTTTGTATTTAGTAGAGACAGGGTTTCACCATGCTGGCTAGGCTGGTCTCAAACTCCTGACCTCAGGTGATCTGCCTGCCTTGGCCTCCCAAAGTGCTGGGATTACAGGCATGGGCCACCGTGCCTGGCCTCTGTTTCTTTCTTTCTTCTTCTTCTTCTTTTTTTTTTTACTTCCTCTAAAATTGCCGAATAAGCTTCTGTTTCTTTATGTGTAAAAAGGATGATAATAATACCTACTTCACAAAGTTGTGTAAGGATGAAATGAGACAAACTCGTTAAGTTTTTGGCACTGTGTTGACCAATCTGTAACTCCTCAACACAAGATCGTTAACGTTATATTCCACCTCTAAGTGAGAGATATATGCTGTTTTATTATGTGTCTAAGAAACGTAGTGAGATTCCTTATATCTGTGGGTGTATCAAGAGGCTTGCTAATTTCCCTAACTTTTAAAAAATGTTTACTTCGGGCCGGGCACGGTGGCTCACATCTATAATCCCAGAACTTTGGGAGGCCAAGGTGGGTGGATCACAAGGTCAGGAGATTGAGACCATCCTGGTTAACACGGTGAAACCCCGTCTCTACTAATAATACAAAAAAATTAGCCAGGCATGGTGGCACATGCCTGTAGTCCCAGCTACTCGGAAGGCCAAAGCAGGAAAATTGCTTGAACACAGGACACAGAGGTTGTGGTAAGCTGAGATCGTGCCACTGTACTCCAGCCTGGGCGACAGAGCCAGACTTCGTCTGAAAAAAAAATGAAAACAAAAATTTACTTCTATTTTCACTACCCCAGCAGACCCAATTCGTGGAGGGCTGAGCCAATTTCTTTTTAGCACGTGGTCTATGGGTCCTCCTCATGGTAACTCTGTCTTTCCATTCCCTTCAAATAAAGTCAGCACCTTCCACCATGATGCACATTTAAAGTTAAAGTTGCCGATACAAACTTCAAAATGCCAGTTTATTGAATAAAGATGAGAAGAACAGTAAACAGACCAAAAATGCTTTCATCCAAACTTTAAAATTTATATTCTTTACCAACTCAGTAACTGTTTTCACATGAGAAGTCAGTGCACAGGAAAATGCTGGTTCTATGGTAGTATTTAGATGTCTTGAAATGCTGAGGGCAACGAACAGACACACAAGCACTTTAAGGTTTAGCTACAGATCAATTCACAAACCTACAGAAATGCTGAGGGCAATGAACAGACACACAAGCACTTTAAGGTTTAGCTACAGATCAATTCACAAACCTACAAGGTCCCTGTGGAGTCACACTTTCTAGATCCAATTGCTCCTTTTAGACACAAGCAAGTTGCTGCATTTTTGTAATGATTCACAGTCACCATTTATGGTACTGAAATACAGCGGCAAGTGTAAACATCCCTTCATTTCCAGAACCATCCATCCCAGCACTGAAGTACGCAACACGCTTCTAAGAATAAGGACAGAATTATTTTTAAAGCCCATTTGCTACTGATAAAAATGTCAATAGAGAAAAAGAGTGTCTCTGCAACACTGTGCAGGTTTTTTGATAAGGCTAGAGCAGACTATAAATTAAAAGTGATATCCAGTCAAAGAACTTACTTCGAGCACTATCTACATAAGTCCTATTTGACAAAAGAAATAAAATCACTCACAGTGTGAGGCAATGCAGAAGCAGGGTATCAGAGTTTTACCTACTATCATGTTCCATAAAATAACAATTAACAAGTGAACTAGTATTAATAGATCCCTTTCCCTAACTTTTTATGCTTTGTTTCTAATTTTTGCAGAAAGTGCACATTTTAAATCATAATTTGTGGTGACACTGGTAAATATTTGTTTTTCTTTTAGAGATGGTCTCACTCTGTCACCCAGGCCAGAGTACAGTGGCACAATCATAGCTCACTGCATGCTCAAACTCCTGGGTTCAAGAGATCCTCCCACCTCAGCCTCCCAAGTAGCTGGGACTACAGGCATGCATCACCAGGCCTGGTTAATTTTTTAATTTTTTGTAGAGACAGGCTCTTGCTGTTATCCAGGCTGGTCTTAAACTCTTGATCTCAAGTGATCTTCCCACCTCAGCCTCCCAAAGTGCTGTGATTATAGGCATGAACCGCCATGCCTGCCAACATTTAAAAAATAGTTTCCACATACAGCATCGAGTGAATATCTTTCATTGAATACCTGGAGTCATTTCCATCTTCGTCCTTCCTCATAGAACCCTGGGTTTGTTTAGTGTCTGCCCATTCCCTCAAACACCCAGATGCCCCGAGGGCAGTTGGCCCCAGCCAAAGCTCCAGGGATGAGCCCTACTTGATTTAAGGCAACTGAGAATTTCCATGTATCTGGCAAGTCATTGGTTGGTGGGGTTGGAGGTGAGCATGTGACACATGACATAGTGAATCCCAGGCTTTTGGTTTGGAATGCTGGGGTCGGAAGTCACTCTCCCCTGTAATGGTTGTTCTGAGTAGGCATGAGACCTGGAGCTGGTTGGCCATCTGTCACCTGCCTGCAGAAGAAGCTGACAGAGAAGATGAGAGGGATGGATATGGAGCCCCTGGGCAGTGCCACCCCCAAAGCCCTGCCTTTACACTCCCAATTGTGGGAGCCTGTAAGTGTCCTTACTAAGCCAGTTTGAGTTACATTATTTGCAGCCAAAGAAAGGCATCCGTACTGATATAACACGTGATACAATAGGCCTTATAGGTTTGCACCTTTATTACCCTTTTATAGTCTTCATGGTAAGATATTAGCAAGGAGTTAAGGTAAACCTGAGTATTCAATCCATCCTATGATAACTAAAATCCCTTAATCCTTTTTTTCAGTAATTTATTTAGTTGTTTTTTACCTTTAGGATTCTAAACATACATTTTTAAAAGAACTTTTAAGGCCAGGAACAGTGGTTCATTCCTGTAATCCTAGCACTTTGGGAGGCTGAGGTGGGCAGATCATGAGGTCAGGAGTTCAAGACCACCCTGGTCAACAGGATGAAACACCATCTCTACTAAAAATAAAAAACTAGCTGGGTGTGGTGGCACACGCCTATAATCTCAGCTACTCAGGAGGCTGAGGTAGGAGAATCGCCTGAACTTGGGAGGCAGAGGTTCAGTGAGCCAAGATGGTGCCATGACTTAAGGTTAGGAGTTCAAGACCAGTCTGGCCAACATGGCAAACCCTGTCTCTACCTACTAAACATACAAAAATTAGCCTGGTGTGGTGGCGGGTGCCTGTAGTCCCAGCTACTTGAGAGACTGAGGCAGGAGAATCGCTTGAACCTGGGAGGCGTTGCTCAGTGAGCTGAGATGGTGCCACTGCACTCCAGCCTGGGCAACAGAGTGAGACTCTGTATCAAAAAAAAAAAAAAAAGCTTCCTCTGTATGTTTTGGAATTTTGGATTCTACGCTTATCTTGAGTGGAAGGTTTTTCCTTTCTCTTTCTCTCTGCGTGTGTTGAGGGTGGATGGGTGTGGGTGTGGGTGTGGGTGTGCATGTGCAGATGAGCATCTCTTCCCATTTAGTGGTTGAACCAGGTCTAATACTGGTGGCTTGGGTATCCCACTTCACGAATATTAGGACTATTGTAGATCCAGTCTCCAGGCCAGCAGGCAGTTTAGCTTAGCCCTGGTTGGGCGGCCGTGGCTGTGTTCTCTCACCTGCCTGGTCATGAAGCATCCTGTGAGCCGTGGCCAAGCAGGAGTAGACGGCAGCTGTTCTAGCCTCGTGCAGAGTCGTGGAAGCCCTACCCTGGTTCTTGGATTCAAGAAGCAAAACAGGCAACATCCCCCGACCTTGCTCTTCAGCCTGGAGAGGGGCATTTTATTTTATTCTGTTTTCCCACAAGTGCTGAATTCACATCTGCTTTTGCTGCTTCTAGACCTGGAGCCAAGCAAGCTTGTGGCTTCAGCCCCAATAGTCTGTTGATTGAGCTCCCATTCACAGGGTGCTCATCTTGGTGTGGCGTGCAGCTTTGTCCTTTAGAGTGCTTCCTTTTCTCTTTTACCTCTCATTGCGATGTGTGTGAGGCAGGAGGTTAGAAGATTTGCTCAAAGCAAGAACTTAAAATGCCTTTTTTGAGCAGAAGTAGAGGGTTGTAGCTTTAAGTTTGACTTTTACTAATTTCACAGACACATAAGAATCAGGGATGTTCAGAACGCCACTCCAAGGCCCTGATGTTGCCACGCTGTTTACCTGCCATAGGTAGAAATGGAGGAGTCAGTGGTAATGGAAACGAGAAGAGTGTCACTGAAAACTGGGAGGTCGAGAAGCCTGTTCTTATAGGGTGAGATCAGAGCTTTAATTCAAATGTATCTGATTTATTTGATATAAATCCTTGCCTCTGGCTCTCAGCACTGCGGCCACCCAGCCACTGGAAAAAGTGTTGTTGATTCTCTTGCTACTTCTTATGACCTACCTATGTTTTATACCAAACCACACACTCTGAAAGTTCTTTTTCTTTTTTCTTTTTTTTTAAGTCATTGTGCTTTTCAGGATATAAAATAGCTAACTCTGGAAATAGCATTAATACATTTCAAGGAAGGGTAAATGGAGGACTCATTTTACCAGATGTTAAGGTTTTTATGAAGTGATAGTAATTAAAATATTGTAGTATCGGCACCAGGCTAGTTAAATAGACCAATGGAACAGAAATAGAAAGACCTGACCGACCCAGGCACATAGGGAAACTTGATACACAGCAGAGATGGAATTACAAACCAGTGAGGAATGGATTATTCAATCAATGGTGCTGGGACAACTGATGATCTTAGATTCCTACTTTTCATAATAAACTCCAGGTAGAGCTAACCATGAAAAGCCAAATAATAAAACATTTAGAAGAAAACATGAGGAGATTTTTTTTTATCACTTTGAGTTAGAAAAGTAAATTCTTGGGGGGCAGTGCGGTAAAAAACAAAATAAAATAAATACTTTTTGTGAGGGGATGGAGTTTCACTCTTGTCACCAAGGCTGCAGTGCAGTGGCACAATCTCGGCTCACTGCAATCTCCACCTCCCGGGTTCAAGTGATTCTCCTGCCTCAGCCTCCCAAGTAGCTGGAATTACAGGCGCACACCACCACATCCAGCTAATTTTTGTATTTTTAGTAGAAACGGAGTTTCACCATGTTGACCAGGCTGGTCTCAAACTCCTCACCTCAGGTGATTCACCCGCCTCGGCCTCCCAAAGTGCTAGGATTACAAGCATGAGCCACTGTGCCTGGCTGAAAATAAATTCTTAAACCAAATGCACATGAAAAGAACACAAACAAAAGAAACAGGATTAATTAGTTTAACTATATTAAAATAAAAATCTTTCATATAAAAAAGGACACCATAAGCAGAAGGAAAAGACAAGCCACAGATGGAGACAAAGTTAGCAAAACATGATTGGCAAACACACCCTTTCCTGAACAATATGGCAACATCTAGTCAAGTTGAAGACACGAATAATCCAGAGAAATTCTATGCCATAGGAAATGTGCAAAAATTTCATTGCAGCAGTTTGTTGCAGAAAAAATAGGAAATTATGTAAATGTCCATCAACAAGAGAATGTATCAGTTGTTTGTTGTGGACAATGGCTCTTATGCAACATCTCACCTCCCTCCTAAGTTTGCAGACTCCCCTATCTGCTGAGGCAGAGTCCCCTCCCACAATAGAACCCCAAAATACCAGATTTTCTCTCTCTCTCTCTCTTTTTTTTTTTTTTTTTGAGACAGAGCCTTGCTGTGTTGCCCAGGCTGGAGTACAGTGGCACAATCTTGGCTCACTGCAACTTCTACCTCCCAGGTTCAAGCAATTCTCCCGCCTCAGCCTCCCAAGTAGCTGGGATGACAGGCATGCACCACCACACCCAGCTAATTTCTTTGTATTTTTAATAGAGACGGAGTTTCACCATGTTGGCCAGGCTGTTCTTGAACTCCTGACCTCAAGTGATCCAGCCACCTTAGCCTCCCAAAGTGCTGGGATTACAGGCATGAGCCACCACACCCAGTCTCAGATTCTTGATTTCCCAGTTTCTCCTGCAGCTAAGACCCAGGCATATGACTCAGGCTTCACAGATTAGATGTGCCTGCCCCAGACTCTCATACAGCTGCAGGGGCTGCCTGGACTTCCTGGGAGGAAGGGCAGTGGTTGCACTTGGCTTCTAGTGGCTGTAATGGCCGTGGTTCCGGCAGCAGTGTTCTGGGTTAGGAGGACCAACAGTGCAAGTCGTCGAGTCTACCCAGCAGCCATGGCTGTGGTGTTGCTATTGGACACATTCTACGGTATAATTAAGGACATTTTCCCTGGCAGTGGAGACTCTGAACCTGAGTCTTCCACTCTTGCAAAGGTCTTCCAAGTTCCTTAATACATTCCTTTTAGCTCACTTAAATTAACCAGTTTGTTTCTGTTGCTTGCAAATAAAAATCGTAGTCCAAATAGATTATGGGTTATTACACATTTATATGACATACATGAGAATGACATACACCAAAATTAGGGTAAAATATTGAGTGAAATCAGGCAGGAGTCTTTGGGGCTTTCAGCTGTGTCTGAAATTGTAACAATGGAAAAATTATAAACATTCATAGCAAACGGAATAAAGGATTAAGATTTGATAAAGCTGGGTGGTGTGCATGAGGGTGTTATATTATTCATCATATTTTTATGAATATATGAACTACTCCATTATATGCACATACCAACACACATATGTAAACTTTTACCATAACTCAAAATCAAAGAAACAGTGTTCTACTGATATTATGTGTTTGTCTTTCCACGAGAGAAGACCCACTGCTAAGTTAGCCTGCATCTAAATTCACTAATAAACATCATGCTGAAAAAGGAAAAAAAATATATTGAAAACAGGTCTGGTGGGGCATTAAGGCAAATGGTGAAATAATGTATTGTATTTGCATGCATGGGTTTTCTTATGCCAAGTAGGTACTGTAAATTACCATCATTTCATAGAAATGTGTTTCTACTGAGGAAAGACATCAAGACATTTCAAAAAGCATGACTTCAACAAACATAGCTGGTCATTTATCACACTAAGTTGCTTAGTGCATTTGTTTGCTTCGGCTGTTTTAACAAACTACCAGAGCCCAGGGGACTTAAATGACAGAAATTAATTTTCTCACAGTTCTGGAAGCTGGAAATCCATGACCAAGGTCCATAGCATTAGTGCCTGATGAAGGCTCTCTTCCCAGCTTGCGAACAGCCACCTTATTGCTGTGTCCTCATGTTGCAGGCAGCAAATCCAGCTCCCTGGTGTCCTCTTCTTAGAAGGACACTAATCTTATCAGATGAGGATCTCACCCTCACAACATAATTTAGCCTTGATTACCTCCATAAAGGCCCTGTCTCCAAATACATTGAGGTTTGGAACATCAATATAAAAATGTTGGGGGGACACATTGACACCACAGCACTCAGGTTAAGGGTAAAGAAACTGAAAACACCCAACACTTTAGAAGGCCAAGGCAAGCAGATCACTTGAGGTCAGGAGTTCGAGACCACCCTGGCCAATATGGTGAAACCCTGTCTCTCCTAAAAATAGTAAAGTTAGCCTAGTGTGGTGGAACATACCTGTAATCCCAGCTACTTGGGAGGTTGAGGCAGGAGAATCACTTGAACTCGGGAGGCAGGAGTTGCAGTGAGCCAAGATCGCTCCACTGCACTCTAGCCTGGGTGACAAGAGCAAGAATCTGTCTCTAAATAAATAAAAGATACTGAAATCAACAGTTAATATTTTAATGATAATAAAATGTACTCCTGGCCAGGCACAGTGGCTCATGCCTGTAATCCTAGCACTTTGGAATGCCAAGGTGGGAGGATTGCTTGAGGTAAAATTTGAGCCCAGCCTAGGCAACATAGCAAGACCCCATCTCTGCATTAAAAAACAAAAATAAATAAAATGTACTATTCTAGCTACCCAGAAATGCCAGTCTTAAATAACCTAATTAAAATATTGTATTTTTAAACAAATTTCAGCATCTCATAAAATTCTTTAAGCTAATTAAAATTCATGAAAGTTTGGTTTTATATGCTTCACACCCCCCTGGAAGTTTTGTGGAAACATAAACTTACCCCTACATAATAGATATTAACACTGAGGCACAAAGAAGTGAGAAGATATTTACAATCACATTAAGAGTAAGTGATAGGCCGGGTACGGTGGCTCACACCTGTAATCTCAGCACTTTGAGAGACCGAGGCGGGAGCAGATCACTTGAGGTCAGGAGTTCAAGACCAGCCTCGGCGACATGTGAAGCCCCATCTCTTCAAAAATACAAAAATCAACTGGGCATGATGGTGGGTGCTTGTAATCTCAGCTACTTGGGAGGCTGAGGTGGGAGAATCGCTTGAACCCAGGTGGAAGAGGTTACAGTGAGCCGAGATCGTGCCACTGCATTCTAGCCTGGGCAATAGAGCAAAAACTCCGTCTCAAAAAAAAAAAAAAAAAGAGTAAGTGACAGATTATGAATCCAAATTTAGCTTTCTGATTTTCATTCTGGTTGTTGGGAATTCTGTCTGTCCAGAATTAAATGTCAATGCTTTACTAAAGCAATCACTTGTAATCCAGGGATATCCTTTCTGTCCTTTTCATTTCTTTAATGTGATTTCTAACCATTATATTTCTAGGGTTCTTCTTCCCATGGAAAGCAAGGATACCTGGTTTGCTTCCCAGTTGGTTTGTCCCATGATCCTAAGGAAACATTGTCCAGGGACACAGGGGACACGTGCCCATGTAGCTCTCATGGCATCCCGGAAGTGACAGACCTGGACTACGATCACCTTATAAGCAGCCAGCTGTACTCTGGGCCAGGTCATCATAATCTATGTCTTCTCTTCCACCCAAAAGGACAAGATTATCAAAGAAGTGGCCAAAGTGTATAGGGAGCTGAATAGATCTAGAAGCATGCCTTGGCTTCAGGTGACTGTCCTTTGTATAAGGACAAATTGTGGAAAAACGTTTACTTGTATGTTTAATCTTAACACAGTTCCTTAGCCACACGGGATGGTGGAAGGAATATTTTCCCCACTCTTTTTTGTTTGTTTGATTGTTTTCCATTTTTTTCATGTCTTTTTTTCTTTTATTTATTTATTTTTTATTTTTCTGCTGGCTTCTTAACATGCTTGTTTTTATTGAGGTATGACATTCATATAATAAAGATCACAAATCTTAAGGGTATATACCATAATGAATGTTTATATGTATACACATCTGTGTAATCACCACCCAGATAAAATATAGAATTCTTCCAGGCTTGAAAAATCTTGGCCGGGCGCGGTGGCTCACGCCTGTAATCCCAGCACTTTGGGAGGCCGAGGCGGGTGGATCACGAGGTCAAGAGATCGAGACCATCCTGGTCAACATGGTGAAACCCCGTCTCTACTAAAAATACAAAAATTAGCTGGGCATGGTGGCACGTGCCTGTAGTCCCAGCTACTCGGGAGGCTGAGGCAGGAGAAT